>CDMY01000563.1:17406-51537 GCA_001179505.1 Vitrella brassicaformis | reverse complement strand
CCATCGGTCTTATTACCAAGCACTCTTACTCTGGGACTTACCGCCCAGCAGATCCTCTATTCAGCTAACTACAGGAAAGGTCCTCACCGGCCTTTTCGCTCAGAGCTCGACCGAGAGGTGCCGCTCGGAAGTCTCCCTGTGTCTGTTGTTTCCATGAGTGTGTGTGTGTGTGCAGTCGCAGTTCATGGAGGTGCTCAAGGAGGCCCTCCCGATGATCCAGCTGCGACACCCCAACATAGTGCAGCTGCTGGGCATATGCAGAGACGACAAGCACGGCCTCATGATCGTCATAGGTAGCCAGTTTCTCTTGCATTTTCGTCCATCCGCCTTGTCCTTTCTTGTGTCTGCTCGTCATTCTCATCAGAGTTGTGCGAGGGCGGCTCTCTGGCGTCCTACCTGGCCAAGAACAGACCGCTGCCGCCCGATGTGCGCGACAGATTCGCCAAACAGGTCGAAAGGAGCATACATGCAGAGGTCTCTCACGTCTCTATAATATATATATGAGTCTATATTATTTGTGTGTGCCCCTGTCTATGTGTGTGTGTTTCGCTCACAGATATGTGAGGGTGTGCAGTATTTGCATGACAACCAAGTCGTCCACAGAGACCTGAAACCTGAGAACATACTGGTCGGTCACGGTAGTGATCCTCCCATCAGAGTTTCAGAACTCTTGTTGTTGTCCCGCTTGTGCTGTCAGCTGGACGAAGGCCACAACATCAAGATTTCTGACTTCGGCATGATCCGCAGCTCTGATAGAAAAACAACGCTGACTGCCGGTAGTCACACGCAGATAGATCTTTCACAGTGCGGCTCACAAGAGCAGAAATGACTCATGTGCTGCAGTTGGCGGGACTCCCAACTTTATGCCTCCCGAGGGCTTCGACGTAGACTGTAAGCAAAGCGAGACAATGCTACTAGAGGGCCTTACTGTTATGTCGCTCAGTGGACAAGCTGAGTGCCAAGGCGGACATATGGGCTTTGGGCGGCAGTAAGCAATTTCATACACACAAGAGACATGCTAAAGCAGTAGTTCGTCGCCTCTGTGCTGTCTGTCTGTGTATGTGTGCGTCTCCAGTACTGGGCCAGATTCACGGAGGTGAGCAGCAGCTCCAACAATAGGCGAGACACAATGTGAGACAAGAGGCATAATCTGCAGGTCGACCGCCGTTTGAGGGCCAAGGTATCCTGCAGATCAGTCGAAAGGTCGTCGACAAAAAAGAGGTACTGTGCCGTCACCCCAGTCTTATTCATTCACTCGTGTCTCCCTCCCTTGGTGTCAGATTCCTGACATCCCGGCATCTCTGCCGCCGCACATTAAGAATGCCATCAAGGCAAACCGATAGACAAGACAGAGAGGCCCCATACAGTACCAATTATTATTTTTTTTTTTTCCCCTTTGCCTGGATCAGAGTTGCTTCGCATACAAAGCGAGTGACCGTCCGACAGCCAAACATGTGATGCATGTAGCTCTAGAGACGGCAAATAGAGGAAGGCGCACACGCTTGACGCGTCTTGATGGCAGGTTCTCGACGAACTGGGGATCTCGCCTCCTCCGACTCCCTCCCCTCCTCATCTGGAATCAGAAAAGGAAAGAGTGGTTACGAAACCTGGTACGGGTCCGCTGGGGTGGCTTTTTGGAAGATCCACCCGACAAGGTCGATTGGATAGGCGCTTGTTATTGTGCCTCATTGTGCTCTGCAGAGGCTGCCTCGCATCCTCCGGCCAACGTGTCTCTCGTCGGCCACACATCGGGTGTTCACATGAGCATGGCGAGCACCACAACGGGGCCGCCCAGCACGGTCTCTCCCGCACAGATCAAACTTGCGGTTGCGGAAGAGCAAACAGGTCCGTGTGGAAGGCACGAACACAACACACAGAGAGAGATACGATTGGTCATCCATGGTTTGTGTGTTGCAGCGTTCCCTACCCAGCAGCCGTCAGTGAAGACACCGCCGAGCGCCCCACAGCCGCAGATCAAACACGTCAGGGAGACAGCAGCAGAATCTCACACGTCAATGGGCCGCTGTTCTTGTGCTGGCTGTGTGTCAGACTGACATCTTCGATGCCGTCAACGCCGGCGATGAGGCCGTCGAGGCCGTTCGTTTGCTCATCAACAAGGAGGGAAAGGACATACTCGACAAACGAGACGATTATGAGGTATGCAACTTTGAAGATGGCAGAAATGCACTCAGTGGTCTGTCTGTGTGTTCTCGCTCCTGCGCGTAGATCACGCCCTTCTTGTTGGCTGCACAGAAGTGTCAGGTGGGCGTCATGTCGGTCATGTATGAGAGCAAACCTGACGTACTGAAACAAACAGAGACCAAGGTACTGACACAGACAAACCATCTTTGTTGCTGCTGGTGAAGAGATGTGTGTTGCTGTGATGAAATGCAGTATGGTTCGAATGCCCTGCACCGTGCTGCCGGGAGTGGCCATGTTGCGGCTGTCAACAAGCTGCTGGAGTGGGATCCCAAACTGATCGATGCACACACCTGGGTAACAGAACACACACATGTCTCTGACGCCTCAGTGTGTCACTTGTGTGTGTGCGTGTGTTCATTGCAAAATGGCACCACGGCATTCATGGTGGCTGCCATCAATGGTCAGGCCGATGTGTTGGAGGTCCTGTATGCCAAACGAAACGACCTGCTCACACAGACGAGGGAGGTAAGACAACACAGTCTTCTCTCATCTGATTGATTGCCTTTCTTTGTATGCATGACACACACAGGACGGCTGGACGGCACTCCACCTTGCTGCGTACTTTGGTAAAATTGAAGCGATGAAGTTTCTGTACGAGATGGACGGGTCCATCCTGCAGCAAACAGGCCCGGTACCAACCTAAGCATCTTCTGGGCTGCTGGTCATGAGGAGAAAATGTGTGTTGGGTGTGATGCAATGCAATAGGATGCTGACACTGCCCTGCACTTGGCTGCCCAGCAGGGCCATGTTGCGGTGGTCAATAAGCTGCTGGCGTGGGATCCCAAACTGATCCATGCACGCAACAATGTAAGAGAGCACACACATGTCTCTGACGCCTCAGTGTGTGTGCGTGTCTGTGTATGTTGATTGCAGCTTGGCACCACGCCATTCATAAGGGCTGCCTGGGAGGGTCATGTCGGTGTGATGGAGGCCATGTATGCCAAACGAAAGGACCTGCTGACACAGACCGACAATGTGAGACAACACAGTCTTCTCTCATCTGATTGACTGCCTTTCACTGTGTGCATGACACACACAGATCGGATACACGGCACTCCATAAGGCTGCAGGCAATGGCCACTCTGCGGCTGTGTCTCAGCTGTGGGCGACACAGACTGACTGACGCTAACTTCTCATCCACATCCACTCTCTCTCTGCTTGTGTGTCATTCTCAAAGGCTCGAGTGGGGCGGCGGTGCGCTGCTGGACATCAAAGGCCCATACGTGAGTGCCCACAGACATTCACACCATCGATGGGCTGAGTGGTGTGCTCATCTCATCTCATGACAACAGGGGCAGACGCCCTGGGACATGGCGGCGGTTAACACTTGGAACAGGGAGAAGAAAGCCGAGATCAGAGAGATCATGGAGAAGTACAGAGAGACCATGCGGCCGTACAAGCCTGCTTGTGGGCCTTGCTGTGTGATAATGTGAGCCAGAGTCTGTCAGTCGCTCGGGTGTGCATCGAACGAGAAGCTAGGAGGCGTTGTGAGTGGGTGATCTGACAGTGAGACCCGACCGATCATGTGTCGTCACAAATGACACCGCGGATACAAATGGTAGCCCTCAGTATCTTTCTTTCTTGTGTCTTCATGTGGACCATTGCGAGGGGCTGTGAGGCGTTGTGCGTTTGCCATGAGACATCAAGACTTGATTGGATATGTCCACAAACACGTGAGCATCCAGCCCTCAGTTTCTCTCAGCATTGACGCTGCCCTGCTGGCTGGTCAGCTGCTCGCGGAGGCTGCGATTCTCCTCTTGCAAAGCGCCGAACGTCTGTATCAGTGACATAAGGAGACACACACTCACGCCGATTAGCAGCCTTTGTCGTTGGCTCACACACCTGTTGGTTGACAGTCTGTCTGGTCCTCTCCTTGTCGAGGCAGCTCTTGAGCCGCCGATTCTCCAACGCAGCCGCCTGCAACTCACGCTGGAGACGCAATGTCTCCATCATCGACATCGCGCTATCTATCAACAGCTAACACGCAACACGCAGGCCAGCCAGCCGGAGTCAACTCTCCACACACATACACGCAGCTCAGCTCAGTCACTCAGAAAGCGACTCTCACGTCTATCATGCAGTCAGTCTATCTATTTCTTCTCCCCAGCGCCCTCCTTGTCGCCGCCGATCATCTGCTTGGCCTGGTCAAGCGCACCCTTGGCGGTGTCCTTGACGTTGGCCTTGGCCTCGTTGGCGGCGTCCCCTATCTTGCGCAGCTGCTCGTCGGCCTGCTGGCGCGTCTTCTCCAAGGCATCCTTGGCTTCTTGCTCCTTACGCTCCAGGTCGGCCTTCAACTGCACAGAGGAAGCCATCACATCACAGGGTACATGGCCTGGGTGTGTGTGCGTGGGCGGAAGGGCTTGTGTGCGCGGATAGTACCTTGTCGGCTCCCTGAGGGTCCTTCGTGTCGTCGCTGCCGAAGACGGCCTGCTTGCCAGCGTCAAGCGCCTGCTGGGCCTTGTCGCCAAGATAGGCCGCACCGCCTGACACACACACCATCGCACATGCACACAGACAGGGCAACGAATCGTCCAGAATGCCCCCTCATGGTGTGTGCATCCCCCCTCACCCACCCACCCTTGATCTGGTCCATGACGCTCGGCCCGCCCTGCTGCTGCCCCTCCTTGTTTTCGCTCGACATGACGAGGGATCACACACAGGTGCGGCGGAAACAGAAACGAGGCAGATGGTCGCTGCAGCAGACACCTGTGACAGACACCTGTGCATAGCCCAGAGGAGCAGCAGAACAATTTGGGCGGAAGGAGTCTGACGAGTTGCGTACCTCAAGTGAGTGTGGAGTGCTGTCGCCAAGACGCTTCATACATGACGCATGTATCTCCACCAGGCCATCCACTTCGGCGCACGGTCCGCTCACATGGACACATATGGAGCGAGCTCAAATGCACTCACAACCTCTCTCATCACAATTCTGTACAAATGCACCCAGTAGAAATGAGCCGACTAACGCGTCACTTGTATTCCCTAAGACCCAGTCCACCTGGCGCGTCCTCGACCTGGCCTCTCCCAGGGCCATTCTCTCTACATATTGAAATGGCCTCCGATAGGGGGCGATTGAGGATGTCGGGGTAGTGGGGCGGTTTCGGCAGCGTCTTCTCCATTTCCCTGTTTGGATGAATGCATGCATGAGCGCACACACACAAGGACACAAGTAAGCGCCAGCATTGACACTTGCGCATGGGGTGGGTGGGTGGGTTGGCGGGTGAGTGCCACTGCGTACTGGCCGAAGGGTTCTCCCCGAATCGTCCTGGCCCAATACACACGCATGAACCGAACTTGGCACGACATGCGGACCACCTGCGCACACACAACACACATACGACGTACACATTCTCCTGTCTGTTTGCCCTGTCTGTCGGGGTTGACATCTTACCGCAGCCCTGAACGCCCCTTTCGCGTCGTCGTCCGCCAGCTCCCCGTTTTCTCCGAGGTGCTTCGCCACCGCGCATAGCTGCACCTGCACACACACACACACACACAGAGCGCCAAGGATAGCCAGCCAGCGGTAGGTACGTGTGTGTCGCTCTCTCTCTCGCTCCCTCTTCGTGTTGCGTACGTAAGGGAGATCTGGGATGCTGAACACCCATTCTGGGACCGTCCCGTACACGTTGCAGACACCGTAGAACACCCTTATCCGGAGAGCGACCAGTGTGCTCCTCCTCACGCAACGGTTGCGCCACCAGCGACGTATATACCCGCTCAGTGTGCTATAACACGAACCCATCTTTGTTTTGAGAGAAAACTCCTTCAAGAATCTCGCGATCGTTCGGGACTCGCGAAGCCTGCGAGCGAGGCACGCTCTTACCCGAAGTTCGTGTTTGTTCGTTTGTAATTGGGGCCTCGAGACTTTCATTCGGTACCGTCTTTTTTTGGGGGCCTCATGCGAGCTTGGGGGCTTTGCATGCATTGCGGCGAACGCGAAGCGAGTCCCGACCCCCCGACGGAGGAGGGCAACTCATCTCGCGAAAGCTCGCTTCTTCCTTTCTCTTTATACCCTCTTTCCACTTGTCTCACATTTCTACCACGCACAAGTCTGCTACATAATCCAAAAGCTATCTCCTCCATCCACCCATATGTGTGTGTGTGTGTGTTGCAGACTTGCAGACTGAGTGCGCGTGGGGTGAGGGCACATCCACAATTACATTCATCCATCCATCCATCCACACTACCCGACGAGGTGCGGCGAAAAGCTGGTGCTTCGTCCGGCAAGCTGGCCCTACCAGTCAGAAAGCTGGACAGACACTCGGAAAGCCAGCCAGCGCCACGGAAAACCAGCTTTGCAGTGCAGAAGGCCAGCTTTCCACCCGGAAAGCCAGCCTTCCATGCGGAAAGCTGACGCAAAAATGGCGGTTTTGGACAAGCAGAAGACAAGCAAGCGTGCTTTAATGAACGAGGGAGCTCCTCAGGCCCTGCTAAAGTCACGGCGGCATTAAGCAGACGACACGACACTTGCATACACGACACAACACCATTCATGACGTCTGCGCAGCCACCCCCAGTATTACCAGACACAACAAAGGAGTCCATCAGGCCGACACATCAGTCTTCCTCCCATCAGTAGGAAGGCGCCTTTTTCTCGTCTGCGTCAATGCAGCGTCATTTCCTACTTCGCGAAATGGGACAGGCTGATGTTGCTGAGTCCGTGTGGGTACATACCGCGTCTATGAAGGGGCAGTGGTAGGAGGGACACTTGTTGTGCAACAGGAACTGCAAACACTCAAACCTGCATGGGACACACACAGACACAGACAGACACAGACCGTACATGGTGAAAATGCTCATTACGGTCAACTTGAGTGCACTCAAAACCAGGAATCCTCAACAGGAAAGAGTTAGGAGAGGGAGAAGCTTCTTCTCGTTCATCCCATGTTGAATGGTGTCCACAGGATACACATCACTTTCACGCCTCAGAAAGTCGAGAAAGTCTGTTACCAATCTACCCAGCTCTCCCACCATCCTCACGGCCACTGGCGGCCTCAGAAACTGTCGATAAACAAGCATATGAAGTATCTACAGCTAACACGCAACACGCAGCAGCCAACCGGAGTCAGCTCTCCACACACATACACGCAGCTCAGCTCAGTCACTCAGAAAGCGACTCATGCAGTCAGTCTATCTATTTCTTCTCCCCAGCGCCCTCCTTGTCGCCGCCGATCATCTGCTTGGCCTGGTCAAGCGCGCCCTTGGCGGTGTCCTTGACGTTGTCCTTCGCCTCGTTGGCGGCGTCACCCATCTTGCGCAGCTGCTCGTCGGCCTGCTGGCGCGTCTTCTCCAAGGCATCCTTGGCTTCTTGCTCCTTACGCTCCAGGTCGGCCTTCACCTGCACAGAGGAAGCCATCACATCGCTTGCATAGCGGAGGCGTGTTTGCGTGGGCGGAAGGGCTTGCGCGGATGGTACCTTGTCGGCTCCCTGAGGGTCCTTCGTGTCGTCGCTGCCGAAGACGGCCTGCTTGCCAGCGTCAAGCGCCTGCTGGGCCTTGTCGCCAAGATAGGCCGCACCGCCTGACACACACACACACCATCGCACGTGCACACGAACATGGCAACAAATCGTCCAGAATGCCCCCTCATGGTGTGTGCATCCCCACCCACCCACCCACCCACCCTTGATCTGGTCCATGACGCTCGGCCCGCCCTGCTGCTGCCCCTCCTTGTTTTCGCTCGACATGACGATGGACCACGGGTGCGGCGGAAACAGAAAGGAGGCAGATAGTCGCTGCAGCAGACACCTGTGCATAGCCCACAGGAGCACCAGAACGAGAAGGAAGGTGCGAAAGAGTCTGACGTGTTGCGTACCTCAAGTGAGTGTGGAGAGCGCGGACGATCAATGGAAGTTGGCGAGAAAGGTGGGCTACTGCGACACGCGACAGGAGGAGAGAACAGACGGCAGATCTGAGAAAGATTCAGATCTTTCGTCTAACACAACCTGCCCTAATCAATCTGTGCGAGCTAAGCCCGGGGATCTTGGAGAGAAAACATCACTGTTCTGCTTTCTATGGGGTGGTCATGCTGTCAAGACTGAAGATCTCTGCACAAAACACGTATCCCATCTGCAGAAGTTGGGTATCCCACAGTCGGCGCCCGTGGCTGCTGTCCGCATCCAGATGCCTCGCCACGTCCCATCCATCTCAACGCAGCGACTTCACCAACGGAAATGCGTGGCCGTTCCATGAGTCGGCATGGCGGTCGACAACACGGCACAATGCGTCTGGTCCACCAAGCGGCTGTCGGGGCTATTCATCGAGCGCCGAGGGGCCGCCGGGCGGCGGGTCGGTCTCTCTGAATGCCAATGACTATACTGAGAAGGCCTGGGAGGCGATCACAGAGGTCATTCCGCTGATAGAGAGGTATCAGCCGCCGTCTGCTGAGGCGGAGCTGCTGCTGCAAGCCTTGCTCAACCAGGGACCAGATGGGCTGGCGCAGCGCATTCTCTTCAAGGGTGAGTTGGCGGACCGGTGGGCAAGGAAAGGGTTGATGCATTTGTCTTTCTGCCATTAGGTGGTGCCGACATTGCCCGTCTGCTGCGAGAGCTCAAGGAGTTTCTCGAGAAGCAGCCGCGGGTCACCACAGCACGCGGCGCGTCAGACAGGCCGGTTGGAAGGTCTCTCATCAACGTGAGTTGGTGAGGGAGGTCTGTCACTGAAGGAGGAATGTGGAAAAGTGTGTGTGTGTGGGCAGGTCTTGAATACGGCCAAGTCAATCAAGGGCCGCTTCACAGACGAGTATATCTCTGTTGAGCACCTGCTGCTGGCGCTAGCCGAGGCCGACACTCGCTTCACAAAAGAGGCTCTGCAGCACCAGGGCATCACGCCGGAGGCACTCCTTCAGGCGGTCAGCCAGCTGCGCGGCTCTCGTCGCGTGACGACCAAGACGGCCGAGGGATCATACCAGGCACTGGAGAAGTACGGCCGGTACGAATCGAGGCACACACACTGACAGGTGTTGATGCTCTCTCTGGCATGAATGAGCTGTGTCGGCGCAGGGATTTGACTCAGCTGGCGAGCGAGGGCAAGCTGGACCCCGTGATCGGGCGTGATGAGGAGATCCGGCGGGTGGTGCAGATTCTCTCCAGACGCACGTAAGCAGACAACACGGTCCATTTCGGCTCATTAGATAACCCGTCTTTGCTCACTGTCCATGTAGCAAGAACAACCCGATTCTCCTGGGTGACCCTGGTGTGGGCAAGACGGCCATCGCTGAGGGCCTGGCGCAGCGGATCCTCCTCGGTGACGTCCCCGACTCACTAAAAGGCCGACGACTCATCGCCCTCGACATGGCATCCATGATCGCAGGTGCACACACCTACACACACACGCGCGCGCACACGCGCGCGCTCTGACCGATGCATATACACTTCTATACAGGTGCCAAGTACCGTGGCGAGTTTGAGGAGCGGCTCAAGGGCGTGTTGAAGGAGGTGAGTGACGCCCAGGGGCAGGTCGTCATGTTCATCGACGAGATACACACCGTCGTGGGGGCTGGCGGGGGCGGCGAGTCGGGCGGCATGGATGCAAGCAACATACTCAAGGTTAGTGCAACCAAACCATCTGCTCACTCTTATATGATACCAGCATGTCTGTCTGTCTGTCTGTGTTGGTCAGCCCATGCTTGCACGCGGCGAGCTGCGGTGCATTGGGGCGACGACCATGGATGAGTACCGCAAGTACATCGAGAAGGACAAAGCACTCGCCCGCCGCTTCCAGTCCGTCTATGTGGACGAGCCGGCCGTGGACGCAACCACTAGCATACTCAGAGGTGACAGACACATTTCCATTCTATGGATCTGTTGTTAACTACCTCTATCTGTGCGATACATCAGGTTTGCGTGAGCGGTATGAGATGCATCATGGTGTGCGCATCCGCGACTCGGCCCTGGTGGCCGCCAGCAATCTCGCTAATCGATACATCAGCGATCGGTTCTTGCCCGACAAGGCCATCGACCTCGTCGACGAGGCCGCCGCAAAACTCAAAGTCCAGGTACGCACACAGTACCCGCTCACACACATGTGCTGAAGTCATGTTGTGCTGAACGTTCAGGTGACCAGCCGCCCAGAGGATCTTGACGCGATTGACCGCCAGATAGTGCAGCTGGAGATGGAGCGGATCAGCATCAAGGAGGACAGCGAGGCGTCCACTCTGGCGCCGCACGAGAGGGCCCGGCTCGCACAGCTCGAGAGAAGGCTATCTGACCTCAAAGTGAGCAAAAGACATAAAAGGAAAAGCGTCTGTGCCCTTCGCTCTGTCTTCATGCACTCGTCAGGAGGAGCAGTCTCGTCTGAATGCGATATGGGAGGGCGAGAAGGCGGCCATCACGGACCTCCGGTCCATCAAGCAGCAACTGGATGAAGCCAAGCTCGAGCAAGAAAAGGCCGAAAGGCAAGCGATCAGAGGACACACGCATGCGTACTCACTATGCACATACTCCTCCTCTCGTCTGCAGGTCTTATGACCTGAATAAGGCGGCTGAGATCCGTTTCGGTCGCATCCCCGAGCTGCAGAAGAAGCTGGCAGAGCTGGAGCGTCAGTACAGCGCAGGGCCGAACCGCATGTTGCGTGACGAGGTGGTGCCGGAGGACATCGCTGCCATCGTCTCGAGTTGGACAGGAATACCCGTCAGCAAACTGGTACTATGTGAGATATGAAATTTGAATATGAACACACCATGTGGACTGTTCTGTCGTTGGTCAGGTTGATTCTGAGCGCGAGAGGATTCTGCAGCTTGATGATATCCTGCAAAAGAGGGTGGTGGGGCAGGCGGAAGCAGTCAGGGTCACTGCCGAGGCCATCCAGCGGTCACGGGCCGGCCTCTCTGACCCCAACCGCCCCATCGCTTCGCTTGTCTTCCTGGGCCCCACTGGTGTGGGCAAGACGGAGCTGTGCAAGGCCCTGGCCGAGTCGCTCTTCTCGTCCCCTGACGCCATGGTCCGCATCGACATGAGCGAATACATGGAGGTCAGAACGGGCAGAAAGAGACAAGGGAGAAAGCGTGTCTATGATGCTGTCGTGTGTGTGTATTGCTGGGCATGCAGAAGCACACGGTGTCGCGGTTGATTGGAGCGCCGCCTGGGTATGTGGGGTACGATCAGGGCGGGCAGCTGACCGACGCCGTCCGGCGGAAACCCTACTCGGTGCTGTTGTTCGACGAGATGGAGAAGGCGCATCCAGACGTCTTCAACATACTTCTACAGGTGCACCGACGAACACAGCACATCACACCTCATCCGGCCACACATGTCTGAACGATCTCCCTGTGCAGGTGCTTGACGACGGCATCCTGACCGACGGCAAAGGCAACACGGTGTCCTTCAAGAACTGCATATGCGTCTTCACGTCCAACATCGGCTCGTCGTCCATCCTGGAGCTGGCCGGGGAGGCCGAGGCCGACGATACCGTCCAGGAGGAGATCAAGGAGCGAGTCATGACGGCCGTGAGGGCCCAGTTCAGACCCGAGTTTGTCAACCGCATTGACGAGTTTGTGGTGTTTCGCGCCCTTGGCCGCCGTGAGCTGCGCAACATCGTCAACCTGGAGCTCAACAAGGTAGGGTATATGTCAGCAGTGGATGAATGGGTGCATTGGTGTGCGCTTACTGCTCATTGTGCTCTCTGTGTGTTGCAGGTGTCTAATCGGCTGTCCGACCGTCGTATCGGTCTGCAGGTCACCGATGCGGCAAAGAGCTTCCTCGCATCCAGAGGCTTCGACCCTCAGTTCGGTGCCCGACCGCTTCGTCGGTATGCAAATAGCCATACGTGTATCCATCCATGTGTCTGTCTGTCTGTCTGTCTGTCTGTCAAAGGCTCTCTGCCATCCATCCCGTTGTCTGTCTGTCTATCGCAGGACGGTTCAACGTGAGCTGGAAAACCCCATTGCGTCTCTGATCCTGCGTGGTGAGGCGAAAGAGGGCGACAGAGTGCAGGTGGAGAGCGATGCAGAGGGCACGTGGAACGGCACCCTCGAGTCGATCGAAAAGTACCGGGCCCCGACAAGGCTGGTCTTCACGGTGGAGAAGGGGGCGATGCAGCCAGAGGAAGAGGGAGAGGAGGAAAAGGCAGCCATTACTGCTGAATGATGATGTTGCGCGCTGCGTGCCCCCCGTGACCGTGGTTTTTATCGTGGTGTTCTTGTTGTCGTGTCGCGTGTGGGCTATCCCATGCAAGTGTGAGACAAGACCATAGCTAGCTGGAGGTAGTCTTTGTGTCGTGTGAGCGTCTGTCTCGCCAAGGTGGTACGCACTTTTCCTTGATTCCTCTTGTACACCTCTTCCGGACGCTTCTGCTAGGGGACACGTTCTGCTCCGTATCTGTCGCTTCCGTGGTGGGGTGTGTGCAGGGGAAGCAAGAAAGAGGCGTCGACATTGGTTGGTGTGTATAGGATAGAATGATGACCGACCCCTGTAAGGGCCTTGTGACACTATCGATCCGTAAGCCTTCGGGCCTTTGTGCTCAAGCAGATGAGTCAACATCAGCCAATCCCTCATATTGGGCTGTCTTTGGGTGGATAGGTTTGCCAGCATATGTGTGCTTGAGAAGGAAGAACGAGCTTCTGCGTGACACTATATTTCGGATTCATCTGTCTGTTATGTCCCTTTTGTAGTCCAAGTGGGCCATCAGACGCACCCACGCACAAGATCCCCTCCCATCCAGAAGACAGGCTTAATTACGATAAGACTC
The DNA here is from genome assembly GCA_001179505.1 of Vitrella brassicaformis. NCBI lineage: Eukaryota > Vitrellaceae > Vitrella > Vitrella brassicaformis. The sequence continues at coordinate 38,649 of CDMY01000563.1, read as the reverse complement.
AAATCCTCCATCTTTCTCTCGCTGCTGGCTCTCTCTCGCTCGACTCATAGGGCACTATCTATCAGACTCTGGCCAACCGACTCACTCAGAGCGGCGCACACGATGTCACACTTGCGGCTTAACTAACCAACACACTCGTGACACGCAACTCTGACCAGACAGATGCGTGACGCTGGCCGATCTCGTCTGTCTTGCGTCACACCCGGATGCTGCCATGATTCAACGGACAGCCTGTCTCTTTCATCTCTGTCTCTCTGTCTGTCTGCCTTTCTCTCTCTCTCTCTCTCTCTCTGTCTCTGTCTCTGTCTGTCAGCAGTCAGCCCCCTCCCCTTCCCCCTCCCCAAGTACGGGAGGTCGAATTGTATGGTATCCAAATAGACAGTAATACTACACACACATGCACGTAGCCGCAAAAACGCAAAACACCAACACAGGCAGCAGCACCCAACCCAAAACGCCAACCACCACAGCACACACACACACACACACATACACATGCCACAGGACAGTGCAGTAAGATCAAGGTCGACCGCATGATAGTAGACATGGAGACGAGGGGGCAGCAGCAGGCGCTGCGGATCCTTCGCTGCCTTCCTGCTGCTGCACCCTCGTCTCCACTTCCGCCATCTGACGGCCGACCTCGTCATGTTTCTCTCGCCGTATGTCTTTACTCGAACGACTGGTTGCAGGGAGGGATGTGCACCAGGGTGACCTCATTCGCCGAGCTCTGGACGCGCACAAACAGCGACAGCTCCGTCCACCGCACACCGCGACGGACCTTCAGAGACGACTCATCCTCGCCGCAAGCATGTGCAAGCCACCCCTTCTCGGCAGCGTGACTGCCCTCATACACATCCTGCCAGCCGTCCTCTCTGCGCAGACGCTGCCGCACCGGGGGCTTCCTCTTGATGCTGGTGCGCTTGCTGCGCGTCACAGCCGGCCACTGGGTGGGTGATGAGAATGCCAATGGCGGGGGGGAGAGGTCGAAGGGGCCGAATGGCGAGGTGGGCGTGAGGATGGAGGGGGAGGCGAGAGGCACAATGTGGGGACTGAAGGACAGACAGACAGACAGGTAGCGATGTGCGTATGCATGGGTATTGCCGTTGCGTGTCTGTCCTACGGGGTGGATGTCTGGATGAGTCGTGGGCGGTTGGCCTCCCCGATCCGCCACTTGGCCTCTCGCTTCCCCTCCTTCTTGACGCGATCACGCGGCGGCTCCTTCTTGATGGACGGCACGTCGTCACCGCCCAGCCGCCTCAACTCCAGCTGCAGCCGCCTCTTTGTCCGGTCAGCCTTGCCATCTCTCCCTCCCTCTCCTGCTGCGGCCGGCTTCGTGTGACATGCTGCGGGCGCCCGGAAAGCCAGGTAGGGGTGCAGGTGCATCTTGGCGAGCACGGGAAGTGGGGGAAGCGGCGGGTGTGACTGCAGCCCACTGTGCGAGCGGCGGAAGATGGGCTCCGGGTTGGAGAGCAACATCGAGTAGTCGGACGGACAGCCGCTCTTTTTTGGTAGTGGTGGTCGTGGTGGCGGTGCGGTGGACGCAGTGTGGTTGAGAGGGATGGGGGGGCGGGCAGGCGACGATTCGCCCAGAGTGTCGACCAGCAGGCTGCGTTTTGGCTCGGCGATGATGCCGGGACGGGAAGTGAACTTGCGGCTGGCGATGCTCGACGACCGCCCCCCACTCGACACCGTATTGCTCTCACTGGAACCCGCCCTGTCCATCCGCGGCACGTTGCCTGCCACCGGCTGCTGATGGCTGGCGACGACCTGGTGTGTGCTGTCGACGTTCATGGGGGTGGATGCAGTGGGGGTGTGCATGTGGGCCGGGGAGGCAGAGGAGGGCGTGTGCGCCTGCGGGTGGGAGCTGAAAGCCGCGCTCATCGCTGGATCGGTTGGTGTGAAGGGACAACCTGAATGACGCACCCGAACCGAAACAAACGAAAAGAGTAGCAGTGGATGATGCATCGGACTGTGGTCCTTTTCAGTGCCTCACCGGTAGATCTTTCAGCTCAAGCAGAGCCCCCGCCTTCGTCACCCTCCCTCGTCAGATGCGCAACGTTCCTGCCTCCGCTGATAGCCCCTCTCGCCAGTGTGTCATTCGAATGGTCCCTGTGTGATCAGCAGTCGTACCGGCGGTCCTCCTGCCACCTCAGACAGCACCGCAGCCCGAAGCGAAACACATTAGAGACGAATTGAGGACAGTAAGGCAGAGATCAGCGGCTGAGGTGCGTCTGCCAGCACCCTGCGGCCTCAACAAGTCGCAGATCTCTGCAGGGGGAGTGGTCCAAGCTTGCAGTCTCGCGCTGCTCATCGCTCCAGAAGAAAGATGGGTCACAACTTCTCCTCTCCGATGGCCAGCAGGCAACATTCTGAGCAGTTCTTCGATTGCGATGAGCCCCCCCCGCTTCCCCCGCCGCAATCGTCCCCCACGCCCTCTGCTGCTGGAAGCATGATGAACCAGGCGGCTTATGCTGAAGTCCCACCCCAACAGGACATGGATGCAGACGTGGGCACCAGTGAGGAGAATCTAATGGATGTCGAGTACGAGGCGGCTGCGCCAGTAGTGGACCACCCGAGTGGCGAGATCGTGGACGAGGCTGTCCAGGATGAGCAGGTGGAGGATGTGGGCGAGGAGGAGCACAAGCCTCCGCCTGATGTGGGTGGCGAGAGGGAGGGCTATGAGGGCCAGCCGCCAGACACACACGAGGACAACGTGGAAGAGGAGCTGGAGGAGGACGAGAGCATCGAGGAAGAGGAGGAAGAGGAGGAAGAGGAGGAGGAGGAGGAGGACGAGAGCATCAAGGAAGAGGAGGAGGAGGAGGAGACCTCTCCCATGGAACATGAGATGCCTCCCCACCAGCCCTTTCCCAGCCTCATCCCTCCCCCACCCGGCCGCAGACTCTTCGACGACACCGCCAGTGGCATCACTGAGGACGACATCGTGCTCCAGTTCCTCACGCGAGACAACTTCGATTCATCCACGGACGAGAGCTCGGCGACACGATATACTCCGACAACTTCGAGGACTTCGAGACAGCACTCGGGCTGCCACATTACCAATCTCATAATGGAAGGGAAAAAAGCACGACTCACAGAGACACGGGTCTTCTTATCTTCGTCGTCTGTTTGTTTGCAGGTATTGGAATTGTGGGTGACGGTGCGGACCGCGCTGAGCTGCCGCCGGCCAAGTTGTGTCTATTGCACGCCAAGCCCAAGTTTCTCGAGGCGCTCATGGGCGCAGCAGTAGAGGTCCTTCGTGCGGCCCAAATCGATACCAGCGGCGGCCTGGGAAAGGGCAAGGGCAAGGGCAAGGGGGCGTGCCAGTGGCTGGACGAGGACATTCTCAGTCTGAAAGGGGGCTACAACAACATACCCACCATCATTCTTCCTCTGGCAATGGCTGGTGCGTCAGAAAAGGAGGGAATGACATGACACGGGTACCTGGCATGAATTGCCTGGGTGCACGTATCTGTGTATGTATCTGTCAGGGTTCGAGGAGTGCCGCGCCGATGTGTTGAAGTGCCTACAATTGTTGATCGCTTTCGAGCACCCCAGCCCTTCGTGCAACGCCAGAGACTACAACGGCTGTACTGTCCTGCACCGGGCTGCCCAGGTCGGCGCCGCAGACATCGTGGAACTTTTGATCAAGCACGTCGAGGCCGACGTACCGGTATGAAAACAAAGTGCATGAAGCCAGATCAGATGAGATTGTGTTGTGTTGTGTCGTGTTCTGTTTGTCAGGACTACCACGGCAACCTGGCGCTTGACTACGCTATTGACTCGCGGACATCGGGTGCATGGATGTGCGTCAAGGCGCTCGTGACGGGGGGAGGCATCCAAGTTACGAAGGCGCACATACTCAGAGCCATCGAAAGGCAAGATAACGATGATGAGGCACATGGCACGTGAATATTTCATGGATGCCAACTGACTGCTTGATTGACCCATTTGTGGTCAACAGGGGTGCGTGGCGTTGTTTGATGGCCTTGTTGATGCTCTTCGCCCTGCGCGAGCAGGAGGTGGAGGCCGTGAGGAGCAGATACTTTGATTTGGCGCCCTCACTGTGATTCCTGTTGTTGGACATGTATGTGTTCAGGAAATGATGGATGAGTTTCGCCAGGCAGCTCTGCACTGTGGTTACCAAGATGAGTTCGACCACGTCATTGGCGTCTTGCAGCAAGGGGCAGCTGAAGCTGGTCAATCAGCTGGAAAGGGAGCCTCCGATTGTCTCATGTCAATGATCGAGTCCAAGGTGTGCCAATTGCGGCAGGACGGCCCTCTGCTGCTGGAAGGGGCAGGGAGCAACCCAGAGTCGGGCATCCCCACCAAACTCCGCACTGCAATCATCACCCATCCAGAGTGCCCGTAAGCTCCCCTAAAATGATGCGGCTATATCGACTGTCGCTCTGGGTGCATGCATTTGTGTGCAGCAAGCATCTGGAGCTGCCCGAGCCGTCGGACGACCCCAGTACGCGGCTTCAGCAAATCAGTGACACGCCGGAAAATGCCACAAGAATGGAGGTAAGATAGACAGCACAGACAGACAGACAGACAGACAGCGACAAATGACTGAGTATTGTATCTGCCGTCAGGTGTTGGTGAAGGAGCAGCTCGGTGTCTTGCGCACGGCCGACTTCCAGAGCACCGTGTTCACCAGTGACCCGCCACCCGTCCGTCTGGCAGACATCCTCCGCGTGCACGAACTCAAATACGTCGACAGCCTCAAAAAAGCGTAAGCCATCAACAGCGAGGAGACGTAAAGAAAGCAATGAACATACGCACCTATTCTCTTTTTCTTCATCCGTCAGCACCCAGCAGCTTCGTGACCACTTGGGTGGTCGGACAGGTAGAATGTCACACCGCACACACCGACAGCAACAGCCTTGGCAACCGTACATTTTCCTCTGTGTGCTGTATGGTTGTTCATGCAGATTTCGACAAAGACACTCCGTTGAGCTCCCACTCGCTCAATGCGGCCATGTGTGCTGCGGGTGCGGTCATTGATGCGGTAGGTTGTTGCAGAACGCTATAGTTAGAGACTTCCCCTAAAAGGCTAAAGCTCACTTAAGTCATGTGCCGTAATATACAGGTGGATAAGGTCATGGACCCAACAACCAACATCAGAAATGCCTTTTGCGCCAGTACAAGGAGACATGCCATCCATTCGTGGATGAATGCAAATTGTTTGTTCCTCCTTGCTTGCTGTGTGCAGTCCGTCCGCCGGGTCATCATTTGGGTCCAGCAGGGGCTAATGTCGAGGACACAGAGGACGAAGACCGCATGTATGAATCAATACCAACCACAGACAATGGGCAAATGGATGGATGTTTGTGCCTGTATCACTGAATGCAGTACGGGCAGCCAGGGCTTCTGCCTGCTCAATAATGTGGCCATCGGGGCCGCGTACGCCCGCGCATTCCACTGGAGGCGGGGTACGCTTCTCAACTTTTGTGATCACCCGTATGTATGTATGTATGTGCGTGAGTGTATGTGTAGGTGTGGAGCGGATAGCTATCGTGGACTTCGACGTCCACCACGGCAATGGAACTGAGATCATCGTGCGAAACGTCCGAAGACGTGTCAGGCAACACCAGGTGAGCTCAACTCAATCCTCCCTCGTAGCCAGGACGAACATTTCATTGACCCTCACTGTATCCGTCGCTATCTCGTCTTGTTGCGATGGATGTGTGCAGGTGTCGTTCCCAGTTGGTTCAGGTCGGTTTGTGCAGGCTAAAGGCCTCACTTTGACGGAAGACGCCGTCCAGATGTGGCTTGATGAGACGGATACATCCAACCTTTTCTTCGCATCGATACATGGTAACCGCAGCGCACAAGCAAGCCACAGCATCACCATCTGATTGGTCTGTCTCCGGTGCCTTTTGCTCTTTGTTCAGTCTACGATCCGTCGACGGAATTCTATCCTGGGACTGGCGGCCCCACCCATGACCTCCCTGAGGCGCAGGGCGGCAGCGACCGTGTTGACTCGCCAGCTCTTCGGCCCTCCCCTACCGTCATCAATGTACCCCTCCGGCCCATCAGGCACTGCACCAACATCTACGACCAGCAGAGACGGCCGGAGATGTGCAAGCTGGCCGGCCTTGAGGAGATTGATGCACCACAGCGGCCTGAGGGGGCGGTGAGGAACGCTGATGAGGGGGAGGCGGAGAATGCTGGTGAAGAGAGGATGGCGCGACACTGGCTGGAGGAGCGGACGACGCATGCCTTAAGGGAAAAGGTGTTCGGGTTCAGACTTCACTTTGAGACCAAAGTGCTGCAGCCACTCAGGGAGTTTAAACCAGGTAAGACAAAGAGACAGACAGACAAAAGACAGAGACAGACAGACAGACAGCGACGACAGGAAGTCTTTCATTCTTCCTCTTTTCCGCCTCTGTGTGGTGTATAGACATTATCTTCATCTCAGCGGGCTTCGATGGTCATAAGAGAGATGACCTGGGCGGCGGCAGGCGGTCCATCTTATCTGAATGGGACTATGAGTGGGCCACCCAAAAGCTGATGACCATCGCAAACGAGAACAGCAATGCCAGAGTTGGTAGGCCGGCGACGACCAGCAGAAACAGAAGGCCCACACTCGCGATGCACGCCTTGCTTGTGTATGTATCAATCCATCAGTGTCGGTTCTGGAGGGTGGATATAGCACTCGCGGTAACGCGCTATCCCCCCTGGCGCAAAGCGTGGCGGCTCATGTCAAAGCCCTCATGTACACCCCCACTCAACGTGTCTATTCTCATGAGGTAGATCCAGGGAAAGCAGAGCAGGCTCTCCAACAGCACCAACAACTTGTCACCGCATGCTCGCAATCCACGTAAGACTTACCTAGGCACCTACTTGCCAACCAATCACTGTCCTTCATTGTGTCGTCTGTTCGTTTGTCAGTGACACGCCCTTCCAGTACTCTGGTGCGCCGAGAAGTGGATGGGAAGAAGTGTCGGGCAGCGAGGAGGAAAGTGAAGAGGGCCACGAGGAAGCAGAGGATGACGAAGCCGAGAAGTTTGCCGCATCTGTATTCGTGGCGCCTCCTGCCGTGCCACACCCTGCTGCTGCTGCTGCTGCTGCTGCAGCGGCATCTGTCGCCTCACTGAATTACCCACCCCCGCCTCAGCCTGAGGATGTTGGTGGCGAGAGGGAGGGCTATGAGGGTCAGCCGGTAGACACCTACGAGGACAGCGAGGAAGAGGAGCCGGATGAGGACGAAAGGATCGAGCAAGAGGAGCAAGACGCCCCTTCTATGGACCAAGCTGCGGTGTCTCCCCACCAGCCCTTCCCGGCCCCTTCGCTCCCCCACCGGGCCAGCCGCTATACACCGACGAGCAAGAGGAGAAAGACGAGCCACAGCAGCAGCAGCACCCACAGCAGGAGCAGCTGCCCGGGATAGGAGAGACTGCTGAACGGATGGATGGATGGATGAGAGATGACAAAAAAGAGAATGACTACGTGTCGCGTCAGGAAGCCCACAATGGCGACTGGAGGTCTCTCTTTCCGGCGTCTCCTCCGTCTCCTCTCGCACCGCCCCCTGCTGGCACAACAGCGGCAGCAGCAGCAGCAGCAGCAGCAACCCCCGCCGCCCCGCCATTTGTCCCTCCCCAAGAGTCTCTTTGCCATAAACGCCAGCGCGAGGAGGAGGAGTTTCCATCCACCAAGAAACCCAAGCTTGGCCACATGACGACAGCTGATGCCGAGATGGAGGAGGAGATACAAGGCATTCGCGCACCACTCCTGCAACCCCCAGCTCTATCTGAACATCACCAGCAGCAGGAGCAGCAGCCTTTCACACCACCCGACATCGACATGTCCCCCGCAGATAGACACAGCAAGGAAACGCTCACGCCGCTGTATCGCATGCTGCTGAGGCTGGGGAAGGCGCTGGGGAGGAGGCTGCTGCTGCCGTGGTGGCCAAGAGGAGGACGAGGAAGAGGCACCTGCGGCCGCTGTACACGTAGCTGCCCTTGTCGCCGACGCCGCTCAAGTGAGACAGAAGAGATGCATACAGACTGACACACACATTCATCCACGCATTGGCTCACACGCGTATGCCCATGTATATGTGTGTGTCTTGGCCATTCAGCTGCTGCTGCTGCTGGTGAACATGAGGAGGAGGCAAGTGACGCTCGTCGCGTCAAGAAGCAAGTGTATAAGGCCAAGGTCAAGAGCAAGGGCGGTGCGGTGCTGCAGACATAGAGAGATGAGCAGGCATCTGTGGAGAGAGGACAGATGACACGCCTGCGCATGTGTGTTTTGGGTGTCTCTCGCATGTATGGTGCTTCCATGTAATTTGTGCCTTCAATGGAGAGAAAGATGTATGCATCACATCATGTTCGTACGACGTTATCCACAGACGTCGTCTGTCTCTCTTACTGTCGGTGCATTTTCATCGAGAGAGAGGGGAGGGGAATCCTGCACGCATGCCATGCCCGATGGGGTCAGTCAGTGTGCAGGTTAGAAGCTGAGTACGTGGCTGTGAGATGATTACACTTTGTAGGATTCAACATAGCAAGCGCCAGACGGTGCACAGACCGCAACTGATTTACCTGCCTGCGTATCGAATGACCTGTCGATTGCCTGGCTGCGAGTGCGTTCATCGGTGTGAACTTCGCATGCCCGGGTGGCCCATCCATGGCCATGCATTTTTGACTCGTATGCCACACTTTGTACGCTCCCATGGACAATCAATGCATCCCTGACCTGACCACCATGAATTGAATTCATGTCATGCAGTATTGGTTCCAACAGCCGTGCACATCTCGATGAACGGTGAATCGGCCGACACACATTCATCGACGGACACACAGACAGTCGCACGGGTCTCTCGCATGTTTAGGAAAACAGGCAGACAGACAGACAGACAGAGAGCAACGCCAATGGCGCGATGCAACACATCATACACTCCTACACTCTCCCACACCCAACCAACCCGGCAGCGTCCCCCCCTCACACCACAGACAGTCGCACGGTCTCTCGCATGCTAACATACATAGCAAAGACAGGCAACCAGGCCTGCAGGGAGCGGAGCAACGCTAGATAGAAAAAGACGCCAGCCAATGGCGCGATGGACTGAATACACTGCTTGCTACAACCACCAAAAAAAACACCCCGCCACTGACTGCTTCAGTCTGCATGCCCTTCCTTCAGAAACACTGACTTACAACTCACTCACTCAACAGCTAAAGGCCGTCCTGTCTCAGACGACCAAAGCCTCTTCGATCGGGCTAAAAAGACGCACGCTGACACGCACCTGCCTGCCTGCCTTCCTACCTACCTGCCAGCACCGCTTAATTGGATACACGTGCCAAGAAAAAGACACCCAAATGCACAGGCAGGCAGGCAGGAGCACGTTCACACACACACACACACACACACGTGCAGACACAGACAGACAGACATTCACACAAGTAAAGCACTTACAAGCCCCGCCCAGCCCGCCCAAGCATGCGACAGCCACTCCTGGAAATGCTTCAATGTCGTCAGCGCAGGCCTCTCGGTAGCTCACGTGGTGTAGTCAAGGACGAGTCGGCCGCTCACTTTCATCTGCCGCAGCATGTCCAGGGCGTCGTTGACGTCGCTGAGCCTCTTGGTCTCGATGTGGGCGCGGATTCCGCCTCTCGCCGCCAAATCCAGCGCCTCCTGAATGAATGGTATATGTTGGGGTCAGCCGGACAACACACACACACACACACACACACAGAGCCCGACAATTCACGGCTGAGTGGGGCTCATCTCACTCATCTCCTGACTGACCTGCAGGTCGAGGCGTGTCCCCACGATGCTGATGGACAACAACCAGACAGCAGACGGTGTTTGATGGCGAGCAGGTGGGGTGTCCTGTGGTGTTCCCTACTGGCACACGCACCTGCCCTTGATGTTCAGTCCCTTGAGGACGGTTTTGAAGATGGGCGTCGGGAAGGTCCCCGGCGGCAGCGCAATGACAACAGCAGTGCCTCCAGGTCGCAGGTATCTACACACAGCCGCAGATAAGCGTTCATTCCAGCTGCTGTGATGTTGCCATTCAGTTCCTCCACTCACACACTCACTCGATGGCCTGTGAGAACACTCTGGGCGAGGCGGCCACGAGCAGGGCGCCCTCAGCACCGTCGCCGTGGGTCAGCTCGAGCACCCTCGCCGGCACGTCCTTGACCTGCATAAAGTCGATGGTCTCGTCGCAGCCGAGGTCTTTGAGCAGCTTCATCTTCTCATCGCCACCGTCTGACACACACAGGGCGAGCACACAGGCCTACGCATAACACACAACACCAACACGTGGCTATCGGTGCTGTTCTTCACCAATGCCGATGACTCTCTGCACCACACACACACACACACACACAAAAATGCACTCATACCAATGGAACACTCGTGTGGAAAGGCACCCCACCAAGGCCATGGTTTTGGCGTACTGCACCGCCACGTGGCCCAGTCCACCACCAGCACCAGCAATGACGACGGTCTGGAAAGGCTTCACGTTGGTCTCCTTGAGCCCACGGTATACTGTGACCCCCGCACACATGATGGGGACAGCCTCGATGTCACTCAGCTTGGCGGGGATTCTACACCACGGAGATGCCAAGCATGCAGCGCAGCATGATGCCGCGGCATAGTCGGCCTCTGTTACTTGGCGACGAAGAGTCCCTTGGCGACAACGAACTCGGCGAAGCATCCGTTGACTGAGAAGCCGGCCTGTTGTTGCTGCAGGCAGCACAGCACACCAGGGAGTGGATGAGATCCCATGAGAGCATCCATCCATCGGCCATGTGTGCGTGTGTGTTTCTTTCTTTCTTATCCGTGCCCCCGTTGCCCACCCCCTTGGCGCATAGATTTTCGTTTCCCCCCAGGCAGTCACGGCAGGCCATGCAGGTGTTGTAGAGCCAGGGGACACCGACCCGTTCCCCCACTTTCACATTGGTCACGGAGGAGCCTACCGACACCACATGCTGACCGACCCAACGACCCAACAAATCAGACAGACACCCAAGCATCAGGACCACCCTTCTGACCCAGGTAGAGATGTGTCGGTGTGTCTGTCGTCACTCACCCCGATGCCCTCGTGCCCAGGAGTGCGCGGCAGGTCGGCCTTGACCTCCCAATCGCCGTCCACCACGTGCAGATCTGCACCCACACACACACAGGACACACAGGACACACAGGCAGACAGGCAGGCAGGCAGGCAGGCAAGAACAACACACAACGAGTGGAGAAGAGAGCTTAAATCATCCTTCTGCCGCCCCCACTCAACCTGTGTGGCAGACGCCGCAGGCCTTGAGCTCGATCAGCACTTCATCGTGGCCCGGCTCGGGGATGGGCACATCGCATATCTCCAACTTGGAGCCAAACTCACGCACTGATCAGACAGACATCCACATCCGGGCACACCCCAATAAGGCAGGCGCCGGTGGGACGGACGATGATGCAGATGCTTTCTTCATTCATTCATCCCACCTTGGGCTGCCTTCATCGTCTGCCGGACGCCTGCCATCGCTGTTCAGTTGGAGAGGAGAGGGGCTTGACGGGTCAGACGAGAAACGACTGGTCGACGAAGCACAAGCAGATCTGGGCAAGAATGAAGGCGTCAACGTCTCTGGAAGCCTCAAGGAGTTGGGGAGCTCGCCGTGAACTTGAAGTGTTTCACAGGGATGAAGAACACAACTGCCAAGGCCCTCGGGGTTACAGACACGAGGCTCGTTAAACACAATAACCAACCAACCAAGGCACAACTGCAGGTAGAAAGCGCCTCTAGGGTTGCTCCAATGGTTTGTTGATCGTTCTGGGATGTCGAGAGGTCGCTTCGGTCACCACAGAGGCAGCGGATGGGGGGGCGGCAGCGGGAGCTGGAGGGATAACGATAGGGCTGAGTTCGGCCACATAGAGGTCAGCAATGATGACCAACCGGCCACACGGCGAGGTGAGAACATCTTACAGATGAATGGATGAATGAATGGATGGATGCATCCTGAGGGACGGCTCTGTGTGTGATATTTGTTTGCTGCAGGTGTGCCGCTGTGGAACTTCAGTGTGGATGTGCCCATCCCAGAGGGCTGCGAACGCATCCTGGCGTACCTCAACAGTCTGCTCGAACCGACGCCACTCATCGAAGTCAGAAGGGCAGAGATGGTAAGACGTGTCGAGATGGTGCATTGGCATCCCTTTTGCGTATTCCTACGCCTCCCTCATTATTCAGTTCAGGGATCTGCGCGAGACCTACCGCGCGTTGTGTGCCCAGCTGCTGTACTTGGAGCATCCCCCCGAGGGCTCCATGGACCGCTGGCTGCTCGAGCAGCTCGCCATGCCGCACACCAACACCAACACCAACACCACGCCGCAGGAGAGCGATGGCAGCGCCTCCCCGTCGTCACGTGACCCTCTGCTGCGCGACCCGGATCTCGCTCTGAGGTCCGAGGTATGCACACACACAGAGAGAGATTGGGACGTTGTCAGTGTATCCATCCGTCTGTTTGTGTGTTGTGTTCAGTCGTTGCGTCGCGAGTTGTTTGCCGAGATCCCTCTCCGCTGCAAGCTCCGCTCCACCGGCAGCTACGCCAGCGAGCAGCTCAAGCGCTACGCCCGCCGCGCCAACGCCTGGCTATCGCGCATCGACAGGAAACTCACAGCCCTCGCCGCTCAACTGACCGCACCCTCCCCACAGAACACTCTGGCGACCAACAGCACCAGCACAACGGCCAGTGTGTGTGCGAGTGCGAATGTGAGCGGCCCCCCGACGGCTCGTAGTGGCGTTGGCGCGTGTGGCGAGAGCGATGCCGAGTGGGAGGTGGGGATGAGGGACCTGAGGGAGGGCATGGGGGAGGCGGCAGGGGGCAGCGACGGCGGCCAGAGCGACGAGACGGTCGTCGAGTATGCTAAGGAGAAGCTGCGGTCGCTCAGGGAGGAAGTAGAGGTACGCCACACACACCCAGGCAGACCAGACGGTCTGGGCTGAATGAGTATCACGCTTTGCCTTCCTTGTGTTCACTCACGTACTCACAGGGTCTGAACCGTTGGGTGCGGCTGGCCGATCCTCCCCGCGACTTCCCCTGCACCGGCCCCAACGGCGTCGAGTGGGAGGCGGGCCCCTGCGTCTACCAGGACAAGAGCAAGCACGTCCACTACAACATCTCACAGCTCTTCAGGCAGCTCACCCACCCCTTCGTCCAGGAGGTCGTCCGCCGCACCGTCGCCAAGAGCCACACTCTCTGCTCAGAACTCGCCGCCATCACCGCCCGCGAACACGCCCACGACCGCACCCCTCCCTCCCCCGCCATCCGGCAGCCGATGCAGATCTACCTCCCACCACACAAGCGCAAGCAGATGGAGAAAGAGGCGGCAGGGAGCGGCAGCAGCAGCCCTGGCTCTGGTTCTGGTGGTGGGGGTGGTGGTGGGGGCGATAGGGCTGCTGATGTGTTGGCGAGGGCGAACGGGCGCATAGCGCGGCGTGACGGGGTGCGTGTGGAGGAGGCCAGACAGGGGGACGTGACCTACTATCAAGTGACGTACAACAACACAAGTATGTATGCAGAGCAGTGGGATGGATGGAGGGAGGTGGGAATCGAATCACGTGTGCCCTCTCCTCTCTCCGGGTGGTGTGGTGTGTGGTGTGTGCAGCGCTGCCGTTGTCGGCGATGCACTACCAGAAGCTGCGGCGGCTCTACTCCATCCACAACGCCCAGACCGACCCCAGGAGCGACCTCTTCCCGCGACGGCTCTTCTGCATGCTCCAGCGATACATCACATTCATCGGTACCCACGCACACCACACCACACTCAGCAAAGCCAACCAAACACACACATGGATAGACGCCTGTTGACACCTCTCCACAGGCGTAGATCCGTTCTCGGAGCACTGTCAGGGTGGCAACATGCACGCAGCGGCCCCCGAGTCGGTCTTCCTGTTTCTGCATCAGCGGCTGGGCGTCAGGATGGAGTTCTTCGCCTCGCCACTCAACTGCTACTTCCGCCGCTTCTGCTCGGCCTTCCCAGACACAGACCGGTTCTTCGGCTCCATGGGCAGCGTCTTTGACTTCTTCCCTAGAGCAGGTGAGCTTGTGGTGGGCGCTTGTGTGGTGCGATTTTGTGCGCATCCTGCCTCTGTGTGTTTGTGTGTGTGACAGGTTCGTTTGAGGTGGGCCCTCCCTACACCGAGGAGGTGATGCTCGAATGCGCCAAACACCTGCACAAGGTCAGCAGCAGTAGCGGCGGAGCAACGCTCCCACGCACCGGATTTCCATCCTTTTATCCCTCATGTGTGTCTGTGCAGCTGCTGGTGCGTGCCGAGTCAGAGGACCGCCCGATGTCGTTTGTAGTGTTCGTGCCGGATTGGAGCTCGCCGCCCGCTGATGCGCTGGCGTTCATGGAGTCGGAGGAGTGCGCGCCCTTCCTCAAACTCAACACCGTGGCCAAAGGCAGCCAGGTAGGTATGCATATGATGGGCAAGCGACTGACTGTACTCGGTGTGTCCCGGGCTGTGTGTGTGGCGTGGTGTGTGTCAGCACGTGTACATTAGCGGGTGCCAGCACATGTTCGACAAGGGGGACGCGGGCGAGCGGTACTACAAACCGCCACATGGCACACGCGCATACGTCCTCCAGGTCCGTTCGCCCCACACACAGGCACACACACAACGCAGATCTGAGAAGGGGACAATGACCATGATGCTGTGTCTGTGTCTGTGTTGCACATGTGCTTCATTCAGACTGCGGCCTTTGTGCGCGAGAACGGCAGCGCGGTGAGCGAGTCGTTTGAGGATGACCTGCTGGATAAGATGGCGGGGCGGGCGGGGGACGGCTGATCGACATATGGATCCGATCCATGGGATGGAATGGGATGGGATGGCCACACTTGGCGGTAGAGCCAGATGCGGGCTGGTGTGTGTGTGGGCCCCTTGAGTAACGGGATGGACGGACAGACGGACAGATGCAGCGGACCGAGAGCAGAGCACCACCATGGATGAAGGATTGAGCTTCGGTCGCACCACATACACAGACACAGACAGACACCCCAACTGCGATCGTTCAAACAAGAGAAAACTTAAAAGGCGCACGCCAGGAGAGAGAGGGAGAGGGACACGTACAGCACAGACACCATCACACAACACACATATTGACACGAAAGGCAGGCAGGCTGTCAGGCCGGGAGGCGAGGCAGGGATGGGACGGGACGGGAGCACGAGAAATACCCCCCTACCTGAGCGCTAGACTAGATAGACCAATATATACACACAACACACACAAAACACCAACAGCAAAACAGCGGGGCGTGGCGTATGCGCACACAACAAACTGACCGACCACTTCTACAAACAGATCGCATCGCATCGCATCACATCACCATCACGCCACACCACAGTCTGCCTCAGTGCCCTACTAACCACCCCCCACCCACCCACCCCCCTCACAGCTTCGTCGCACTCTCTCACCTCACTTGGCCCCCGTCTGTGCCTTGACGGCGCCGATCCTAGCCTTGATCTTCTCCTGGTCACCCAGATACTGCCCGCTCAGCGGCTCGATGGCGTCGGGATGCCTCAGGGGCTTCAACTGCTTGTCCAGGTAGTACACCAGCGGCACACCCGTCGGGATCTGCACACACATACACACACATGAAGAGCCGTTCCCGGTGCAGGCGCACACAGCATTTAGTGCTGTGCTGGTGTGCCTGCCTACGTTGAGGGAGGGTATGACTTCTTTGCTGATGTCGTCCAGGTGCATGACGAGTGCTCGCAGCGAGTTGCCGTGTGCCGACACCAGCAGCCTCTTGCCCGCCTGAATGAATGAAACAAGAGACCACACAAGGGCAACACAAGGGCAAAAGTAGCTAGCTACTGGAGCGTGTGTTGGTTCCTGGCCGGCCATACCATCAGGTCGGGTACGATGTTGCCCTGCCAGGCCACCATGAAGCGGTCCTTGGTGAGCTTGAGGGACTCGCTCAGCGGCAGCTCATCCTCGGGCACCAACTTGTACCTGCACATGCACACACGGATGAGATGATGTGCAGCCACACAACCAACATGTGCACGATGGCTGGGCTGGCGCGTGTGGTGTCATCCCTGCCTGCTGACTGACTGACTCAGTCACCGTTCGTCGTGTCCCGGCCAGTACTGGCTGTGTTTGTCCACAGGGGGCGGTGGGATGTCATACGACCGACGCCAGATGTGAACCTGACACACACCACACACACCCTCCATCCCATGCTGCCTTTTCCTCCCTCCATCCCTTGTCCATCCCTCCCTCCCTCCACTCATTCACTAACCTGTTCCTCTCCGTGTTTCTGCACCGTTTCGATTTTGTTGAGTCCACTGAGGCCGCCGTAGTGCCGCTCGTTGAGCCGCCAATTGCACTCGACCGGCAGCCACATCCTGTCCATCTCCTCGAGAGCGATCCAGGTGGTTTGGATGGCCCGCTTCAGCACCGACACATACACCTTGTCCGGCTTGATGTCGGCCGCCTTCATGATCTGACCCGCCTCGCGAGCCTCTGCTTCACCGTCCTTGGCCAAAGGCACATCAACCTGATGTCACCGACCACACACACACACATACAGCTGTCACTCACAGACAGCAGTGCATGCACTGATGTGTGGGTTTGCCCGCACAGCAGCTCACCCAGCCGGTGAAGATGTTGTCCTGATTCCACACCGAGTGCCCATGCCGGATCAGCGTCAGCACATGCTTCACCTTCCTCCCTGCCGCCGCATTGGCCTCGTCCTCCTCCACTCGCTGGATCTCCCTCTCTAGTGGCTGCACCGACTGCAGCTGCATCTTCAGACCTGCCCGCGACGACGGCCGTGCAGAGGGTCGCCTCAGCAGCACGAACCCGCTGCATGGCGTCACACTGAATTCCACCACAAGAACCGAGACCAAGGTAAGAAACGATGACAGCATGGTGTTAGGCGGTAGTAGAGCTTCCAAACACGCCGTCTCTCGGGCACAGGACAGCTCGCAGATCTGCGAGCTGGGGTAACGTGGATCTCTGCCTCTTGTGTTTGGCTGTGCCTCCCTCCTCTCTGTCTGTCCCCCCGTCCTCTCTCTGGGGATCTGCGCCTCCCTCTCGGCCGAGCACATCTCAACCACCATGGCGCCCTCTCCAGTGAGCCAGGGGTACTGGACACCCGGCCGCGGCGCACAGCTGGCGGCAGACCTCAAGTGGCCGCTACTGGCGTCGATGGTGCTGTACCTGCCGGTCATCATGGCGCTGCGGCACTGGATGAGGAAGCGGGAGCCGCTGCCCATCAAGCCCTTCATTTTTGCCTGGAACTTCGTGCTGGCCGTCCTCTCCATCCTCGGAGCCATACTCATCGTCAGCCAGCACTCACACACGAGACAGGGGGGTGGCTGGGCTGGGCGGTGTCGAGTGACTGTTCTGTCTCCCTTGTGTGTGTGTGTGTGTGGGCTGGCTGTGTGCTGTGTGTGCAGCTTCTGGACGACTGGCGGCTGATTCTGACGCCGTTTGCCCACGAGAGGGACTACATGGTGGGCAGGGAGGAGACAGACCGACACACGCACTATGCGGCGAAAGACAGTGTCTCACTTGTGAGTGTCGCTGTGTTTTGTGTGATGGATCAGCCCAACACTCGTGCAGTGGTGACGCTGTTCACCTTGACCAAGGCGTTGGAGTTCGGCGACACGGTGCTGCTGGCGCTGCGGAAGCGGCCGATCACGTTCCTGCATGCCTACCACCACCTCACAGTGGTCAGCACCGACAGGCCGGCTGTGTCAATCAATTGTGTCATGTGTGATGGGTGTGATGGGTGTGCTGGCCTATCTTATCTCTCAGGCGCTGTATTGCTGGCACGCGCAGTCGCTGAATGTGTCTTTCGCCCACCTGTTCGTCTTCATCAACCTCTGCATCCACGGCGTCATGTACCTCTACTACGCTCTCTCTGTCCTTTTCGCTAGGAACAAGTAAGTAAACGACACACATATACTCACACACACACTCCCACCGACACAGATCCGTGCCATCTATCTTTGTCTGTCTGTCTGTCTGTCTGTGTACTGTGATGATCGGTCAGGATTTTGTATAAGCTGCGGCCATACATTACCGGCGCCCAGCTCAGCCAAGTGAGGGAGGGGGGATGCCCCCACACACACAGCACACGTCGCACGCGACGCTTATGCCATGTGTGTGTGGTGCGCTGCATGTGCAGATGTTTGTCGGTCTGGCGATAACGATCGCGGCGTTGCTGAACCCCGCGGTGACGGGCGACCTCTCCCACTACAACAACGCCATGGGCGCACTCCTCATGTACTTCTCATACACCATCCTCTTCGCACACTTCTACCTCAAGAACTACGTCCCGGTGAGTCAGTGAATGAGTGAGGCACACCCCCATGTGTTGGTGTGGTGTGTTAAAACCGATGTTTGTTCTTCTCGTCCTTCAGAGCGTGCGCAGCGGCATGACCGTGTTTTTGTCAACGATGCATTTCTTGGCTTTGGTGGGCCTGATGATGATGCTCGCCCACCCGTCCCGCGTGCGGCTGCTGATCGAGGTGATCCTCATCTGGAACATCTCGGGGCTGGGCATCACAGCTGGCGCCCACCGGCTGTGGGCCCACCGCAGCTACAAGGCCAACCTCCCCGCCCGCATCGTCCTCATGGTCCTCAACTCCATCGCCAACCAGGGATCCATCTACCACTGGGTCAGAGACACCGCACACCCATTTCCCCCATGTGTGTGTGCACAACCTTTCTCTCCCTCTCTCTCTGTGTATGTGGTGGGTGCAGGCGCGGGACCACCGAACGCACCACAAGCACTCTGAGACGGAGAAGGACCCGCACAACGCCAAGCGCGGCTTCTGGTACTCCCACATGGGGTGGCTCATCCTCAAGAAGCCCGACGCCGTCAAGCAGGCGGGCCGCGAGATCGACTGCTCAGACCTGCTGCAGGACCCCGTGGTGGTCTTCCAGAAGAACGCTGACCCGTGGCTCGCCTTTTTCTTCTGCTACAGTGAGCAGAGCACCGACCGCCATTCTCCACCTTCCTCCCCTCCCCCCGTCACGTCACTGCGTCGTGTTGTTGTGTGGGTGGGTGCAGTTGTGCCTGGCTACTACACGATGGCCGTGTACGGGAGCTTCTGGCTTGGGTTCTTCGTGCTGGGCATCTTCCGCTGGATCGTGGAGCTGCACGCCACCTGGTGCGTCAACAGCGTGGCCCACCTGTGGGGCGAGCGGCCCTACGACGACCAGATCAACCCCGCTGAGAGCGCTCTCGTGGCCTGGCTCACCACCGGCGAGGGATGGCACAACTGGCACCACGTCTATCCCTTCGACTATGCCGCCAGGTCAAGAGAAGCTCTCATCTCAGTGAGATGATTCCTGAGCGTGTGTGCGTGCTTGTTCAGTGAGCTGGGGATGGCGTGTCAGTGGAACACTGCGAAGATCTTCATCGACAGCATGGCGGCCATTGGCTGGGTGACGGACAGGAAGCGGGCGACCAAGTTCTGGGAGCAGCGGAAGAGCAAGCTCGCCGTCAATGCCGAGACGTCAGCCGAGACGCAGCAGCAGACACTCGAGAAGGTATACACACACAACACAGACACAGGCTGCTGAGTGTGTGAACGCGGTGTGCTGTGTGCAGATCCCAAGTGAGCAGGACCTGCAGTCGGTCATCCCGCCACACTGCCAGAGGACCTCACTCCTACTCAGCTCTGTGAGATACCAGACCACACACACACATGGATGGATGGATGGATGTGTGTGTGTGTGTGTGTTTGATGCAGTTCACCTTTGTGCGTGACGTGGTGGCCATCGGCGCGGTGGTGTCGGTCATGGCGGTGCTCCACCTCAGCCTGGGGGTCTTCTCAAGCATCATCCTGCAGGAAGGCCCGCAGACCAGCCAGTGGATGGCCGCCGTCAAAGTGGCCGTCTGGATCATCTACGCCCTCGTCCAGGTACCCCTCACACTCCTCACACACACACACACACACAAGGGTGCCTGCCTTAATGCGTTTCTTATTCTCAGGGCACGGCAGCTTTGGGTCTGTGGGTCATCGGCTACGAGTGCGGCAATGTGCGCTTCTCCGGCTACGAGGTGGTGGACCACACCCTGGGGTGGCTGGTGCACTCGGCCTTCCTCATCCCCTACAGGAACCACGCTGTGGCTGTGCCCGACACGGCCAAGCTCAAGCCGCGGGACTCCCTGCTGACCGCCCTCAAGTGGGATGCATTCGGGTTCCTCAACCTGCCCAAGGGGCTCCTCAGCTTCGTGGGCATGCTGCTGTCGCTCACTGTCAACTACTACATCGGCACCAGACTCGGATGGTCCGTCTGGCAAAAAGAGGGAGGGAGGGGGAAGAAGTCAGACATTTGTGTGTGTGGTTGTGTCAACTGTGTGCAGGACGCCGCTGCTGCTGTGGCACGGTGGCCCCCTGCTGGTGGTGCACCTGTGGCTGTGTGTGTACGCCAGGCTGCTCAGGGCTTACTCTGGAAAAGGTGGGACCGTTCGCTGGATGGCGGGCAGCACGTGGTGATTGTGTTGTGTTGTGTGTGGTTTAGGGGCATCATCCAAGAAGGAGGAGGGCGATGAGAGCGAGTTTTACACGTGGGAGTGGCTCGCACACGCCACCGAGAGGCTCAGATCCAACACGTACGACAGCTCTGCCGAGCTAGAGACGCGCGCACCCAGCTGGGCCGATGTGACCCTGTGTGTGTGAATGGCTCTTCCTTCGGTGTGTGGTGTGCAGGCATGTGCTGTGGGTCTTCGATGCGCTCCACCACAACCTCATGAGCCTCTCCCTGCTCACACACCTGCAGCTGCGGTAGGCATATATGGCCACACACACACACACACACACACACAACACAACACCATCCTCCAATGTGTTCCCTCCCCTCGTGTCTGTCAGTGTGCCGCACTACCATGCCAACGAGGCCTCCCGCGCCATCTACAAGCTCGTGCACGGCAAGAAGGGCTTCGGCGCGCCCAGGAAAAACTCAAACACCACTGCACACGCGCACACCAACCACGCAGTCTGGGAGGTGAGTCACATCACAGCCCGATGCACGAAAGATCACATCATCACACCTTCGCTCCATTGTGTCACATCAGGGAGTGCGGAAGACGGCCCGGCGCGCCCAGTTCGTGATGGACGACACTCCCGTCTACATGACGGCCACACGGGGAGGCTAGACAGACATACATCTCCTCTCGCTCTATCCCTTCCTTATGTCTCTCTCTCTGTGTTGTGTGTGTATGTGTGTAAAGTATCGTCATGAATGTGCCGCTTGATGGCTGGCTGGGAGGGGGGGG
>CDMY01000563.1:0-11323 GCA_001179505.1 Vitrella brassicaformis | reverse complement strand
GGGATGTGGTGTGGTGTGGTGCAGCGACGTGGTGCGGTCCTTGCAAGCTGATTGCGCCTTTTGTGGACCAGCTGGGCGACGAGCTGCAGGGGCAGGTCAAGGTCGTTAAGGTCGACACCGGTCAGTGGAATTCCTTGTCTTGCACGCCCGCACACATTTCCAGCGGCGTCAGACGCATCCGCTCCATGTGTGTGCATCTGTGTTTATGTGTGTCTGTGACACAGACAAGCACAAGTTCTGCATCAAGGACTACGGCATCAGAGGCCTTCCCATGCTCGGTATGTGTCTGCGACCCATACCATGCACACACTCGCACAATCGGTCATTCCTTTACCTCTGTTTCTTCTCGTTCGTGTGTCATCCATCCAATCCACCAGCTGTGTTCAAGGACGGCAAGGTGCTCAACTCGGCTGAGGGCGCCCTCACGAAGCCACAGATCTTCGAGCTCGTCTCCAGTGTCGTCCCTGTCAAGACCTAGCTAACCACCTGACCCCCCCACACACACCGCACCGCAGCGCCCCGCCGGTGCCTTTTCTTGCTGTCTGTCGGCCGGCCAGCCGGCAGTGAGTGCACTGTCTGAACAACCCGACAGCTCGCTCAGCCAGCCTGGCCGACGTGCGTGTGTGTGCGCCTTCATTGCATGGCGTGTGTGTGGTTGGTTTCAGCTGTAGAGTGTTTGACAGCACCTTAGCGGTGCCGACGGGGCCGAGAGTAGGGAGAGAGATGGTGATCTGCGTCACGTGGCATGACTTTTTCAGTAGCGAAGGCGAGAGAGAGACTGACGGTTTTGACACTCATGATGTGGGATGAGAGAAAGAGTGTCTGGGCCGCGGGCTAAGGCGTGTAGTGCGGTGTTGTTTCTTGTGTGTGTGTAGTCGTCCATGAACGTCTGTTCGCTGCCGTGGCGTTACGTCAGCGAACAACCGTTCAAGGGCGACAACAAACAGACAGAAACCAGCCACACCCGGCTACCCACGCCTTCGTGTGTGAGCGTATGCATCTAATTGCAACCCTGTTTTTCCGCTTCAACCGTCTTCCATTGTCGTGGACAGACACAGTGACGGCTCTTGCGACGCCTTCCCATCGTCTTCAATCCCAATCAAGAAATGCGAGCTGGAGGAACAGTACTTTGAGCTCGCACCCCCTTTCCTCGCCTTTTGTTCTGTGAGAGTTTGAGATTTTTGAGCGGCAACGCCCCAGTCAGCCCTCCCTTGCTCCCTCTGTGCAGATAGCTATCAAGCACCAGAATGAGCACTCGTCCCGAGCCAGATGTGGAGGTCCCTGAGGGCGACGCCAAGAAGGGAGCCAAGGTCTTCAAGTCCAAGTGTTCTCAGTGCCACACCCTCAACAAGGGTAAGCCCACAGCCAGAGGGGCGAGTGGGAGGGCGAAGACACGCGAGATCGACCCGCCATCCCTCGGTGTGTCTCTCTGTGTGTGGATCTCCGTCTGTGTGTGTGCAGGTGGCGGCCAGAAGCAGGGTCCCAATCTGTATGGCTTCATCGGCAAGCAGTCGGGCCAGGCCGATTTCGCGTACTCAGAAGCCAACAAGCTCTCAGGTCACACAGACACACAGACAGACAGCGAGGGAGGGAGGGAGGCCCACAGATGGATGGATGGCAAGTGTGTGTGTATGTCATGGTGTGTGGTTTGTGTGTGGCAGGGATCATCTGGAGCGAGAAGCATCTGTGGGAGTATCTGATCAACCCCAAGAAGTACATCCCCGGCACCAAGATGGTGTTCGCGGGCATCAAGAAGGAGGCTGAGAGGGCAGACCTCATCGCTTACCTCAAGGAGGCCAGCGCTGATTAACTAGCTAACTGACTAGCTGACCAACCGGCCTCTCCCTGACTGGGTGCGAGTGTGTGAGAGCGTGAGGGAGCGATGACGGCCAGCTGCTGTCCCGTCCGTCAGAGATGTGTCTGTCCGTCAACGAGTGGATGCGCGAACGTGTGTTTGTTTGTTTCTGTCTGTCTGGATGGATGGGGGTGCATGGGGGTACTAGGGAGTTTTTGACGACTGACTCGCCAATATGTGCATGTCTGGATTGGATCATGGCCGCCAGCTAGATTTTCCTAGACCGGCAGGCAGGCAGGCAAGCAGAGACCAGAGAGAGAAGTTTGGCAAGAGAGGATATGAGAGGAAGGCACGATAACACACAGGGGGGAGGGGTGGCTCGTTGTTGTCTGTCATCGGTGATTGTTCATGGCGCGTTTCTTCTTGCTGCCCCATCCGTTTCGTGCTCACGTGCCGTCACACGGGTCATGATCTTCACACCAAAAGATCACGACCTTTGTGAAGGCGGAAGACGACGGAGGGGAAGGGCAGCAGAAGGAGACGGCCTGAGCAGACACCTGGTGAGTTAAGAAGAATGGCCCAACGTTTCTTTCGTGGCCGAGCCATGACGTGGATGGATGGATGTGGGCGGGTGTATGGGTGTTATGGCGGGTGGCGGAATTCGAAGCGGGGCCAAGGTGAAGCTTTGGTCCGACACACCAGTGCAGTGACTGATCGTGGGATGGACTCGCACACGCATGCACACATGGTTGGGGGAAGTCGGGGGTGTCATGCGGGCGAGTGGGCGAACGATCTGTGTGTGTGTGTGTGTGTGTTGCTTTTCGACGAGATGGTGTACGGCTGTCTGTCTATCGCTCGTGGGGTTTGGGACTCAAACAAAACGGGGCGGCGATAGGGATTGATTTTTAATCCTGTCATGGCATGGTGAGGCGAACGAATCACTTGACGGACGGGAAGACATCACCGCTCTCTTCTCGACAGACATACCTCACACCCACACCCCTCCCACTCCACCCACGCACAGACACCTACCCGTCAGGCTGAATTAAGTCAGTAGCTGACCACTTTCTCCAGGAAGGCATACACATCGTGTATCTCATCTACGCGACAGCTCCTCGCACACCGTCGTCTCCATCTCTCCGCTGCCCATCACTCCCCCTCCCATTCATCTCTTCCCCCATAGAGCGATCATCCCCTTTTCGCCCGCGGCCCATCCCCAGCCCCCTCCCGTCAGTCGCCCACCCATTGTCAGCACCACCCATCATCGGGCTGTCGGATGGTGACCTTGATCTCGACCTGGCCACCTTGCCAACGACCCGGGGAGGAATGTCCACGATGGCCGCCTCGCTCGAGCGGGGGGCGTATGCCGTCCTCATGCGGCCGGATTTGGACGATGGGTTGGTGTCGCTGCCGGCGTCTGACTCGGGCGTGAGTGCGCTCTCGGTGTGGGCGTCTTCCAGCTCGGTGGAGGACACCAGGGTGAACTTGGCGTCAGATACTAAACGAGACAGAAAGGAGGTGTGTGGCCCCTGTGTGTGGAGGGGTGGGGCGGGGTACCTACCTGATTGTTTGTGTTTGTGTGGTTTGATGCCGTAGTCCTCTGGGCGGAAGATCCACCGCTTCAGAAAAAACTGAACGACAGATGGATGGCACAGGTGGTCAAAGTGTAAGAGTGTGTATGTGGTTTGTATTTCTCTCTTGTGTATGTGGTTTGTATTTCTCTCTTGAACAGACCATGCCGACGGGCGACACCATGCTGGACGAACCGATGATCA
This sequence comes from Vitrella brassicaformis, assembly GCA_001179505.1. Taxonomy (NCBI): domain Eukaryota; family Vitrellaceae; genus Vitrella; species Vitrella brassicaformis. Next base: position 7,753 of record CDMY01000563.1, on the reverse strand, counting down.
GCCACAAAAACCTGCACACACACAGACAAAGATGATTACATCCGTCCACTCTCTGTGTGTCGGGGCTCGCGTGTTTGTCCACCCCTTGCAGCAGTCCACACACACGCACCGGGTGTTTTTGGGTCCCTCCTCAGGGCAATATGCGTCCAGCAAGTAGCCAGACATGGGACCCACAAACAGCTTCGAGAGGAAGATGGGGGCGCTCGAAAGCGCCATGTAGGTGCCCTCACGACCCTGCCATCCGCGCAGTCAACGCATCCATCCATTCATCGTTCGTGTGTTTGTCTGCCTTTACCTCAGGTGCGATTGTGACGCTGTACTCGTACAGCTTGGGGGACCACATGGCCTCCCCGACGGACAGCACCACCACAAAGGTGATCGACGCCCAATATGCGTCAGACACCTGCCGGCAGACATGCACACATCGGCCGCCGATGGATGGATGGATGGACAAATGCAGGACTCGTAAGGCCACGAACTTACCGCAACGAAGTAGGGCGATGCTGCTGACAGCAGGCTGCCTACCTGCACAGACGGAGCAAGCAACACAGCCCGACATGAGAGCAGCCATCAAGGCACACGCGGATGGCTCCTGTCTGCTGTGCGTGTCTGTGTGTATGGTCTGCTTCCATCGATAGTGCGTTACATGTCTACTTGCAGCAGGTGGACTGCAGCAACCGACCACCGCTCGGCCAACACCGTCACCAGCGGCACCAGGAAGAAGATGAGTGTCGGGTTGATGGAGATGAGGATGCCGTAGGGGGCGTCCTCGCCATGCACACGGGTCAGATACTTGGGCAGCGTGGCATCCTGGTACACAGGCCCCCACAGAGAACACACAGAAGGCGGGGAATTCTGATGGGAGTTTCTTTTTTGTGGCATGTGTGTGTGTTTACCATATGGCGAAAGACCATCCGCACGCCGACAAAAAGCGTCATCAGAGTCACAAACCTGCACCATTCACGTGCGCCGGACAAACGACGAAGGAACGCCATGTGCCCTCGGTGCGGCCCTCTGTCGTCGGTCAAAACATCTAGATGCATGCATACCTCCAGAAGCTGCCTTGCCTGACCACTTCCCAGAATATGCTCCACGCAGACGCACTACAGGCTCACACAAGGCGAATATCTTGTTGCCTGTGGGTGCATGGTGTGGGTGGCCTACGTCTTGGGCTTGAATGCGACGACAGGTTCGTTGTGGTCGATGACGTTGATCTCCCTCACGAAAAAGGCCACACACAAGTTGGCAAAGGACGCCTGTACACCACCCGCAGCAATGACGAGCACACGCAGCCATTCCGCCCATGTGCTGTCTGCCCCCATCTCTCTCCCTTCCTACCAGTGTGCCGATGAGAAGGAGCACTCGGTAGTTGGTCAGGTGTGTGTTGAGAACGTATGGCACATGGACTGTCAGGCCTTCCTTGAACGTCTTGCGCACCAAATCGGCACTGATGCCTGAAGGCAGTGAAGGACGATTTCGTCATTGCAAGTGTAGCTACGCTGCCTGTGCATGGGCACGGACCTGCCAGGCAAGCAGAGATGTTCATGACAACATAGTAGACGCTGTACGCGAAAGCCCGAGTCCTGTCGGTGGTATACCTGACACAACACAAACATCGCAGCCAGTTGGACGTAGTTGCGTCCATGTGTGTGTCGTGTCGATTGGCTGTGCTGACCTCCTGATGCCCAGCGTGAGCACGGGAATGCCGAGGGCAGTACCCAAAGGCAAACCAACCAACTGCAGCCCAACAAGCAGCAATTGCCTGTCACCACGGTGAGGGTGAGGGAAGTGTATCACTCCACTCACCAGGACAGCAACAGCCATGCGAACCGAATAGACGAAACACAAAAGACCTCTGCACACGAGAAGCACACATACACACACATGACGGCGGGAGGAGCATGACCATGCCACTGGTCCATTACAGGTGCGTTCTGACCTGCTGGTTGCGAGCACGGTCATGCCGATGAGTAGTGAGATGCGGACGCCCATGTTGTCGACGGCCACGCCGACCAGAATGCCCATGAGTGAGGTGAGCATGCCGTACAGACCGTATAGCCAACCCGCCTGCTTGTCGTCAAGGCCATACTCCTCGCTGTATACCACCCATCCGGCACACAGACAGAGAGATGACACACAGAGAGGAGGGAAAATGCCTGCCTGCTCACGCACACACCTGAGCCATATGACGAGGATGAAGCTGAATGAGAAGTAAGCGAATGATTCGCCCGACTTAATCAAATACACACATAGCAGCTCTGCAGCACAGACAGACAGACAGACAGGCAGACAGGCAGACAGGCAGACACAGACAGACAGACAGATCTATGCATCCGCGTGAGTGTGTCTGCTGGCTGACCTCGTGGGCACTCCGTCAAGGTGGCCAACTTCTCACACAGATGAAGAACCACATCCAAGCAGCCCGCACACGGCACCCACCACTTGTGAGAGGTGAGCTCGAGGTCGTCGTCCGTCTCATCATCTGGCAGCGAAGCATCATATGGCGTTCGGCGGAGGCCGCGAGGCAGACGGGGAAGGAAGCTGCAACGGCACAACTCATCCATCCCGATTCGTCCTGTTTACGTGCGAGCTGGGGTCCAGGGAACTTCGAAGCTCGGCCTCCAGAGGTTCCCGGCCCTTGTCGGCCTCCGAGCCCTCTTCAATGGCTGCTGATTTGGTGATCGACCCGAAGGATCTCACTGTGGGCGACAAGGAGCTCGGTCAGCACACTCACCTCCACGGGGAGTCCACGGGCATTGGATGCCGTGTGTGTGTGTGTTTTATCCTGTTCCCTAGGGAGTGGTGGATTCGGAGTGGTCTTTCGAGGAGAGCTGCGAGGGCGGCCCGTGGCGGTCAAAATCTATAAGGGAAATGAAGAGCTCGACCGAGAGGTGCTGCTCGGAAGTCTCCCTGTGTCTGTTGTTTCCATGAGTGTGTGTGTGTGTGTGCAGTCGCAGTTCATGGAGGTGCTCAGAGAGGCCCTCCCGATGATCCAGCTGCGACACCCCAACATAGTGCAGCTGCTGGGCATATGCAGACACGACAAACACGGCCTCATGATCGTCATAGGTAGTGAGTTTTCGCACTTTTCGTCCATCCGCCTTGTCCTTTCTTGTGTCTGCTTGTCATTCTCATCAGAGTTGTGCGAGGGAGGCTCTCTGGCGTCCTATCTGGCCAAGAACGGACCGCTGCCGCCCGATGTGCGCGACAGATTCGCCAAGCAGGTCCAGAAGAGCAGACATGCAGAGTCTCTGATGTCTCCATATCATTTGTGTGTGCCCCTGTCTATGTGTGTGTGTGTTTCGCTGACAGATATGTGAGGGCGTGCAGTATTTGCATGACAACCACATCGTCCACAGAGACCTGAAACCCGAGAACATACTGGTCGGCCAAGACAGAGACCCTCTCTTCCACACAGTTTCAGGACTCTTGTTGTTGCCCCACTTGTTTGTCAGTTGGATAAAGGCCACAACATCAAGATTTCTGACTTCGGCATGATTCGCAGCTCTGATAGAAAAACAACGCTGACTGCAGGTAGTCACACGCAGATAGATCTTTCACAGTGCGGCTCACGAGAGCAGAAATGACTCATGTACTGCAGTTGGCGGGACTCCCAACTTTATGCCTCCCGAGGGCTTCGAAGTAGACTGTAAGCAAAGGGAGTCAATGCTACTGAAGGGCCGTATTGTTGTGTTTTTCAGTGGACAAGCTGACCGTCAAGGCGGCCATATGGGCTTTGGGCCGCAGTAAGCAATCTCATGCACAAAACAGACATGTCAAAAGCAGTAGTTCATCCCCTCTCTCCTGTGCATCTGTGTATGTGTGCGTCTCCAGTACTGGGCCAGATTCACGGAGGTCAGCAGCAGATCCAAGGATAGGCAAGACACAATATGAGACAACAGGCATAATCTGCAGGTCGGCCTGCGTTTGAGGGCAAAGGTATCCTGCAGATCAGTCGGAAGGTTGTCGACAAAAAAGAGGTACCCGGGGCGCAGTCACCTCAGTCTTTTTATTCACTCGTGTCTCCCTCTCATGGTGTCAGATTCCTGACATCCCGGTATCTCTGCCGCCGCACATCAAGAGTGCCATCAAGGCAAACCGACAGACAACACAGAGAGGCCCCATGCACTACATGTCTTCTTCTCCCTTTGTGGATCAGAGTTGTTTCGCCTACAAAGCGAGTGACCGTCCGACAGCCAAACAGGTGACGCACATGGCATCAGAGACGGCAAATAGAGGGAGGCGCACACGCTTGACGCGTCTTGATGGCAGGTTCTCGATAAACTGGGGATCTCGACTCCGGGCGCAAGTCAACCGGGCAAGGCCGCTGCTGAGCCATCACTGAAGGGCCCTCTGGGGTGGCTGTTTGGAGGCTTCACACAACAAGGTACATCTATCATCTTCAGTAGCACACAAATAGTGGTACGCCGTCGTGATTGTGTCTTCTCCTGACTACAGGCGCCGCTTCGCCCGCCGATGTGTCTCCCGTCGGCCGTTCATCGGGTGTCCACATGAGCACGGCCAGCACCACGACAGGGCCGCCGAGCAGGATGAGCAAGACCTCTCAGCCGCCGTCACAGCACATCGGTCGGCGGAACACACACACACAGATACACAGAGGGAGCCACACCCTTCGATGCTCTGTGTGTGTCTTATAGCGCCCCCCGCCCAGCAGCCGTCACTGAGGACACCGCCGAGCGCCCGACAGCGGCAGATCAAATACGTCAGGGAGACAGCAGCTGAATTCCACACGTCAATGGGCCGCTATCCTTGTTGGTCGTGTGCAGACTGACATCTTCGATGCGGTTGCGGCCGGGGACGTGTCCGCAGTATCAGCATTGTTGAAGGCGAAAGGGCCTACCATTCTCAACGAACGCGAAGGATTCAGCAACGTATGGATGAAACAATCATTGCCTTTGTACGAGAATGCGGTGTTGTTGATGTCGTGCAGTGGCGAAAGACGCCCTTCATGGAGGTGACTGTGTCGACTAGCTGCCAGATGCCGCTACTACGACGCTCACTTCTGTCCGCACTCTGTGAATCAGGCTGCCGAGTATGGCCGTGTGGAAGTCCTTGAAGTGATGTACGAGATGGGCGGGAAAGCCCTCCTGGAACAAACCGGGACCGTAGGGAACAACACAGCTTGTCTCAAACGGGCCATGCGACATGTAGTTTGTGTCTGCCACAGACTGGTTATGCTGCCATCCACGTCGCTGCACAGGTAGGCGGATACACGCGGATTCCGACATGCTGTCCACTATTTTGTATCAATCAGTGGGGGCGTGTTGACGCTTTCAACAAACTGCTAGAGTGGAGTCATGACAGTCAGCTTACCATGCAAATCAACGTAAAGGAGATACACCGCTTTTGACCCCATACACATGCACGAACTGTTGGTGCAGGATGGCGCAACGCCTTTGCTTTGTGCTGCTTTTGAGGGCCACGTGGATGTCGTCCGTGTGATTTTCTCGAAAGGCGGCAAGGCCATTCTAAATCACCAGAGCAAGGTGATCTTCTTAACTCTCTTAACGCTCTCTGCACACGTTCATGTATGCATGACGCCATGCAGAATGGTATGACAGCCCTGCACTGGGCCGCCAGGAAGGGGTTTGTTGAGGTGGCCAGTCAGCTGCTGGGCCGGATCGTCGCTTCTCAACATCAAGAACAATGAGGTGAGTACACGCAGGTGTGCACACATCGATGGGGTGAGTGATGCTCCCATCTCATCTCATGACAACAGGGCAAGACCCCGTGGGATGAAGCGGAAAAGTATCCGAAGGTCAGAGAGATTATGCAGAAGTACAAGCGATAGGCACTCAATGTCACTGTGGCGTATGGAGGGTGTGAAGTGTGCCTGTCCAGTGTGGAGAGATCGTCTATGTGCATTTTGGGGTGTGTCTGATGGACAGCAGCTGCCACTCTTGTCTTGGGAGCGGCACATGGAGGGACGATCGGCTTTGTGACTACTGAGCATATGCTTATCGGTCAACTGAGCTCCCACGCAGGCAACAAACTTGTTTGAACGGGTCGGGGAATTCGTCGTCGCGTCTCCGACACACACACACCCAGACAGACAGACAGACAGGCAGACATACGGACACCCACACCACATCTATTGTGTTCTGTTCTACCCCTCGAGAAGGCATTATGTTGTCCCTTGGTTGGTCGGCAAATGTTGGGTATGATTTGGTTGTGTGGCTGGGCTCAGACAATACAAAGCAACCAGCCATACATGTCGCACTGTTGTCTCTTACCATCAGCCACTGCTGTGTCTGTTCTGACATCATCCAAACACAAAACCACGCAGTCCAGCAGACAGGCCATCTCTGTCTTCTCACATCCCTCTCTGCCGTCTTTGGTGTGCGGCATCTCACAAGCACACAGTCCACACACATGGCCGCCTGCCTGTCGTAGGAAACTCTCTCTCCCCTCCCGCTGTGAAAATAACAACTGTATGTATGTGTGTGTATGGGTGTCTGGGTGGTCGCCTAATGGCTGTGGCTGTGGCTGTTGGCTGTGCCAGAGTGGGGACATGTTTAATTGCGTGGATGCAGGGGCAGCAAGATCTAGAAGCACGGTAAGGGTGTGTTGACGGAGAAGGCACTTGCAATTGGAGCGACGGACGCCGCTACAAAGGACAGGTCATACACAGCACACCCAATACACCATCGCGAGGATCTGTCTGCTGTACATGCAGTGGAAGGGCAACAAAATGCACCTGGCAAGTTCTCGTGGTCCGACGGCCGCTCTTACCAGGTGCATGAGACACACATACGTCACTAAACCCATTCGATGTGGCACGTCCCCTTTCTGGTATATCAGGGCGAGTGGAAGGACGGCAAGCAGCATGGCAAAGGGACATATACCACCGCACAAGGTGAATGCCCGCCGCACTTGTGCGGTGGGCAAAAAAACGTGGAAGAAGCCACTTGTACAGGTGTATCAAGGAAAGGGGAGTTTCTGGCACTGATACACGTGGGCTTGGGCGGGTACTCACACTGTCACACTGATACACGTGTATGCCGGGGGCGATAGTCGGTGTGTGTGTGAAGTGGGGCCTTCAGTCTAGTGTGTGTGCGAGTGTACTGTTGCCAGAGAGATAGCAGCAATCACATGGCATGACGTGCATCAAGGGATAGTGAGTGTGACCTGCCTGTGTGGTTGGTTGGCTGGTGGGTTTGAGGGTGCGTAGATGTATCTCACAGTACAATACCATGTGACTTGACTTGACTACTCACTCAGCCACTTGCACTCGCGTCACATCACATCACATCACACCACACCAACCGACTCACCGAAAAAGCCGATACATCTCCCTCCCATCTCCTCGTAGTTACAGGTCATATGAGTCTGCTGAGAGCCTCCTTCTCCTCATCGCTGCCCCCTCCCTCGACCAGCTTGAGCTGCCCCTCAACCCTCTCAGCCTCGCCCAGCTCCTCCAGACGCATCTTGTACTTCTGCTGCGCATACCTGACATACACACACACACACACATGGACACATGAGGGCTATCACGTCAGCGGGGGTGGTGTGGGTGGCGTACCTGAGCCGTGTGTCGGTGTTGGTTTGTAGCTGCGCCGTGTTTTTCTCAAAGGCGTTCAAGTGGTGGTCCATCGCGAGGAAACTCACCAACTGCACACACGTGCAACAGGGAAACCGCAAACGGGATGCAAACCAGTGTGCGCTATTCACGCCGCACGGTACCGTGATGTATTTGGGGTCTTCAGGGCCGGCGATGCCGAAGACATCGAGC
>CDMY01000562.1:315399-333361 GCA_001179505.1 Vitrella brassicaformis | reverse complement strand
GTTGTTTCTGTCCATGTATGGCATCATGAAGGGTGGTCAACACAGATCTCACTTCGGTGATGGCTGATAAGATCGTGTCTCCTCAGAATGCTTTCCTTGTCTTTCCTTGTCTTCTCCTCTCTCCACCCGTTACACAGCAATATACCCTAGCTCACAAGCTCGCAGTGGTTCGTCTTGCCAAGCTGGCAAACCTGACACCCTCAACGACCTCTTTCCCTTCCCGCAGCAGCGGTTTCACGCAAGTCCTAAGCGGCCTGACCCCCGGAGTCGCGAGCTTGACGTGCAGACGGGAGGGTTTCGCCTCTCCCCCGAGACCGCCATGTGTGCTGCACGAGCAGATCCGGACGAAGATGAGTCATACCGGCTTCTGATCTGACTGACGTCTGATCTGAGCGTGCTCCATTGCACACCACACACAGACAGCAGGTCAGTACTGTAAGGTTACAGATAGACAGACAAGGCCAGGCCGCACACAGGCGCGCCGACGTCAAAGAACAATGCGTCCAGTCCAGCTCTCTCTCCTTTATTGGAATATCTGCCTGCCCTGCCGTGTTCTGCTGCCCAGGGAGGGGCCCGGTGCTTGGTGTGTGGCTGACTGACTGGCTGGCTGACTGACTGACTGAGTCGGATGGATCCTCTGGACATCGACGAGCTCATCGAGGACGGGCCCCTGCGCTCACCCGCATTCCCACCAGACAGGCGCCGCATCCTGTCCGTCCATCAGCAGCCGACAAGCCGCCGGAGCGTCTGTGGCGCCGCTGCCGCTGCTGCAGCTGCGGCGGCTGGTGGGCAGGCAGACGAGCCGACCACTAGTGGCCGATTCCGATCCCTGGTGTCCGGCAACGACGGCACGAGGGGGAGGGGAGAGAGTGTCGGGGATGTGGAGGCCGCCGTAGGCAGCATGATGCGCTCAGCAAGGTCGGGTCGGTCAGCAGGGATTGATGGACAGATACAGTCAGGCAGCCCAACCAGGTGTGCTGTCTGTTTCTCTCTCTCTCTCTCTCTGTCTGTCTCTCTGTCTGTCTGTCTGTGGTATAGGTATAGTGGCAGTGGAGCACACGAGGCGGACGGGTCGACATCGGTGTCAGAGAGCAGCTTTGGCGACACGGACGACCAGCCGCAGCTCTTGCGGGAGGGCACCCATGGCACCAGCGGCCGGTGTCATCGGCTGGTGGGCTGCATCCGCTTCCCCAACAGGTGGTCGCTGCTGTGGTACAGCGGTGGCTGCACCTCCCTCGTCGCTCTCACATGGACGATCACAAGTAAGTATGGACACAGGCGCGGACACACCTACCCAACCACCGATATGCCCTCTGACTGATGCTGATGGGATTGGTGCAGCCACGCAGTCTTTGACCCCCTCGTCGCCCCTGCACGCCTGGCTGGCGCTGGCCGCCGTCTTCCTGATCGCCCGAATGGTGTCGTTCCTCTTCTTCGGCCTCATGGTGACGGTGGCTGCCTACGTCGACCCCGAGGCCAACCTGCCGTCGTCGCTCGTCATCGAGACGCTTCACCTCTCGTGTGGGAGGGTGCTGTGGTATGGGCTGACCCTGCTGGCGTACGGGCGGGTGGTGGAGAGGACTGTCGGCGGTGGCGGTGGGGATGGGGATGGCGATGGGAAGGGTATGCCTGGTGTGGTCAGTGGGTGGATGAAGGTGGTACTCGTTGCCATGCTCGTGAGGAGCATACTGGTGAGGTGATGAGAGCAAGAGCAAGAGATATCGATGGTCGCATCGCTGGCTCTCTCTCTCTCTCTCTCTGTGCGTCGAGCTCAGACCATTGTTCGCGAGCTGTTGATGACGTATGTGTCCGTCCAGTCGTCACACACGCGCAACCGGCAGCTGCAAATCATGGTGGTACGGCACACACACACACACACACACAGGGAAACGTACACGACTCGTTTATCCATCCATGTGCGTCCTCGTGCAGTGGAAGCAGCGCGCCTTCGCCAGGCTCAACCGGCTGCCACCCCGCTTCGCCCTGACGACCCACCTGCACGCGCTCCGCAAGAGCCACTTTGCCGCAGCCACCCACGACACCCACTACCGCGTTTCCATCATGCGCCACACTCAGCCGGCCACGGCGGGGCCGCCCCGTCTGCGGCGCGGCTGGACGGCCGCCGTGTCGGCGCGCAAGGACGCGTCCAGAAGTGGGGGAGACAAGAAGAAGGGTTGCAGCAGTGGAGAGGGGAAAGACGGTCAGCCGGGTGGGGGCAACGGCAGCAATGGCGGCAACGGGTAAGTCAGTCAGTCAGTGGGTCGTTGAGGTGGCTGGTGGGTGCGGAGGCCCTCTGTTTCCCTTAAATTCTCTGTCTGTCTGTCTGTCTATTTTTTAGTTGGGGTGAGCCGACAGCGTGGCAGAGCTGGCGTGCACGCTCCCATGTTATCTGCCACCCTCTCCGACTCCACCTCAAAGGTAGGTAGGCACCGACCCGACACACACACACACACACACTCACAAAGGTGACCAGGCGAGACACACGACTCACATCCGACGGTCCATCCCTTCCTTCATCTATATTCCCATATGTATGTCAGGTCACCACCGAGTGGACATTGAGAGCAGGGCCGACGTGCGGTCGTACGGCAGCCTCCTCTTCACCCACCTCCTGGAGGCACAGCACCAGCTCTTCGCCGCCTGTGACGCCAACACCGACACCGACACCGACACCGAGGGAATCGGCCCCGCGAGCGTCAATTACCTCACTCGCAGCCTGCTGACCGTCTACCTGTGCCAAGAGGACACCGACAGATTCATGACCATCGTTGACCCCATCGGTGAGTCAGTCAGTCAGTCAGTATGTCCGTCGTCTGCACAGACAGTCGGCCGGGCACACACGCACACACGCACACACGTGTGGTTATGCTATGACTGTCTGTGTGCAGGCTCAGGGAGGGTGACGCGAGGGCGTTTCCTGTCTTCCCTCTTGGCGGCGCACACGGAGCGTCAGCAGCTGCTGGCGTCTCTGCGGATTGACGAGAACGTGGCCGACATCGTCAAGAACCTTCTGCACATGCTGGAATGGGTCATGGTGGGCATCACGGTGCTCTACCTGAGTGGGGTCAACCTCTACGGCACACTCATCGGCGCCTTCACCATCTTCACTGGACTGGCCTTCGCCCTCGGCAACACCTTCAAGAACTTCTTCGACTCGCTCGTCTTCGTCTTTGTCCAGGTCGGTGGGCGGACGGGGTTCGTGTGGGGGTGTGTGGAGCTTCTCTCTCTCTCTCTCTCTGTGTGTGTGTGTGTGTGTCAGCACCCGATGGACATCGGCGACAGAGTGGTGGTGAATGGGGGCGTGCCGATGTACGTCAAGCGCATCAACGTCATGAGCTCCACCTTCGTCACCATGCACAACAAACAGGTCCGTCCTGTCCTGTCGCTCCGCGGGGCCATAGAGGTCCCAAACCAGCCGTCAAATAGCTGGCTGGCTTACTGGCTGATTGAATGGTTTGATTGCAGGTGTCGATGCCCAACTTCCAACTCTCGACGGCCACCATCACCAACGAGAGCAAGTCGCCCCCGGCCAAATTCGAAATGATTTTCAGGTCGGTGGGGTGGCCGGCGCGTTGACTGACTGACACCCATGGAATAGATGGATGCGTTCTCTCACGTCTCGTCTGTGTGGCTTGGCTGGGTGTGTGTATCCCTTCCTTTATCAACAGCATGGGCAGCGACACATCCGGTGAGCAGTTTGCGGCACTGAGGGGGAGGCTGGCGGACTACTGCCAGAAGAGCCCCGCCGATTGGCTGCCGGGGCCCACCATCAACGTCTACGACATACAGCCGGACCACCACATGCGGGTCGAGCAAGCCAAGCCACACCACCCGACCCCACCAACCAGCCCTTCCTTTGTCCCACCACACCGACACCGACACACACACACACACACACACACAGATGTCTGTCTGTCTGTGTGTGTGTGTGTGTGTGTCAGGTGGGCGCGTGGGCCACCCATGTCAGCAGCTGGGGCGAGGTGGGTGCCATCTACAGCGCCAGATCGTCGCTGTTTCTGCATCTGCTGTCCACGATGCGCGAGCTGGGCATCTCTTACAAGCTGCCGTGCCAGCCGGTGGCCCTGCAGCCCACCGGCATGGCCCTTGACGTCTGTCCGCCCTCCCCCGCCCCCTCAACGACCACCGAGTTCATTCCATCACCTCGTATGCTGTAGTTAGTCAGTTGGTGTGTGTGGTGTGGTGCAATCAATGGAGTCTTGAGATGGATCTGGATGGATGGCTGGATGGATGGATGGCTGCTTCATCGCGTTGAAGCGCCGTGTGTGTGTGTGAGGTGTTTGGTCACTCATTCAATGCCCAATGCCCTCGTAGGTGCAGGCTGTTGACGTAGGTCTGTCTGTTTTGTTGAAGCGCTTTCTTTGCAAAGGTCGGGGTGATTGATGTGGTACTTGCTCTGCTCTGCTCTGCTCGACACGCTGCTGTGGTGTGGTGTGTGGTCTTGCTTGTGTATTTGGTGCATTGCATTCGTGTGGCGTTGTGTCTGTCGGGTGTGGTGTGTGCATGTGCTGGGTCAACATACCAATGGGTCAGTCAGTGAGTGAGAGACACAAACAGGTTGTGTCTGTGAAGAGACGGTGTGTGCTGTGTGGCGCGTGCAGCGTGTGCGGCTGCCTGGCTGGCTGGCTGGCTGGCTGGCTGGGGAGCGTGTCAGACAGATAGGGGGGGCGGGGGGATTGGACGCAGACAAGAGCCGAGACCGATAAAGGGCGTTAACAGGTAGACAGCATGCAATGCAGCCACGAATGCAGTCAGTCGATCAGGCAGGCAGACACGGAGGACGAGCAGTGATACCTACCTACCTACCTTGTTCTCCTCCTGCTTTCTGTGCTCCATCCGACTCGGGCATGCCACCCCATTTCGCCCCCCAGCCTCTCCTGCTCTCCCGGTTGGGGCGATAGATAACCAACCGAGAGAACTCACAAACAAGGAGAACGTAGTGAGCGGTGCACCCACCGGCACCTCACCCCACCCGAAAGACATATCACTTGAAGGAGGGAAGGCCCCACCCACTCATCAGCTATCTATCTATCTACCGCATCCCCCCCCTCCCTCCCTGCGTTTCTTTCTCCCTGTCTGACTAGGATACACAAGGCCCACCCACCCCCCATCCATCCGAGCCCAGCCCATCCCAGCCCTGCAGACCCCCCTCTACCTCTCCCCTCTCTCTTTCAGCCCATCCGCTGGTGCACGCCGCTGGTCACCGCCCGGCGGCCGCCCCCGCCACTGGCCCCCGCCGTGCCGTTGGCGCCCCCCGCCTCGCCAGCCTGCACCTGCCCCTGCAGCTCCAGCTGCTCCAGGAAGGCCATGTAGTGCGAGAACCGGTGCATCGTCTTGTCGAACTGCTGGGCGGCGCTCGCCACGGACGTCGAGGTCTTGATGGGGTACACCAGCGGCGACGGCGAGGCCGACGTGTCCACGCGCCAACCCTTGGCTGAAGTGAGCGACCGAAGCAGACAGACAGACAGACAGGCAGACAGACAGCGATGGATTCACAAGGCTGACTGAGTGGATCTGATCTGATCTGTGTCGTGTGTGTCACTCTCTGACCTTGGAAGAGTTGCATGGAGTCGTTGGGCTGCATGTTGAGGAGCTTGCACGCCGCATCCAGACGAATCGACTTGTACGCCCTGATCGACACACGCACGCACCACACACAGATATGCGGGACACAGCATCCATCAGCCAGCCAGCTAGCCAACCACCGCTCCCATCCCTCCCACCCTCACTGACTGACCGTCCGATGAGCCCCAGCGTGGCCTCCCGCTGCCTACGGCAGAGGGCGTGTGCGAGGACGTTGACGGGTGCGCTCCAGGCATGCCCCTCGAGGTGCTCGAAGGCCCCGCCCTGGCTGTTGTTCCACTTGGCCTCCAGCACACGGTGAGCGGCACTCAAGTCGGCGTTGCTCTTGAGCGAGGCGGGGATGCGCTTCCAGAGGAACCGCGCGCCGTGGACGTCGTCCTCGTAGAGGCAGGCGAGCATGTGGATGGTGTACATGGTGGCCTGCTCGGTCGCACCGCTGTCAGATCCCGCTGTCGTGAGGATCTCCACCTGCTCGCAGTGGCCCTTGAGGCACGTCAGGTCGGGGGAAGGGTCCGTCAGGATCTGCATGATGGCCTCCGTCGCCATGGGCAGCTACTCACACACACACACACACACACACACACATCAGCAGCAGCGAGAATCAGTACTCACCAACAGTCATATGCCGTTTCCTTTGCTGTGTGTCCGTCCCTTCAGGACTGACCTGAGGGAGTGCTGTGGTGTCAGGAGAGCAACACACACGCTGTCAGCCGTCTGACTGTGGTGGGTCTGACAGACAACACCAGCACCAGCAGCACGATTGATTCCAACATTTATCCCATAGATAGATCTGTGTCCGCAATGATTACCTGAAGCCTGGCGGCGCTGGGTGGGGTGGAGGGGGTGGACACGCAGCGCAACGCAACAGACACACTGACAGACCAGAGCATGACGTCATTCGTGGACCTGTGACTGTCATCTGTGGCTGTCATGGCTACCTGGGATGCTTCGTTCCTTCGTCGACGAGCCACGAATTCGCAACGTTCTGTGAGAGTGAATTGACACGGGGGCTGCAATCAACGCGGCAGGAGAGCTTGCTTGTCTTGCGATCTACGAGACACGCAATCGTTGGTTGCTTTGTTTCGGTTGTTGCCTTCATGTTGGACTCGTACATCAGGTACGTGTTTGGTCGTCCCTCTTTCCTTTCAACGCACACACCAGACACGGATCTCGAGCCCCACGCGTGTTTCATTGTCTGGAGCACCATGACTCCACGAAGTGTCCGGAGACATTCACACGACAAGCCACGCTCCTTCATGGAGATAAAGACAAGAGGCGCGAAAGATAACAAAACCATGGCGTCCCATCCAACACACAAAGAAGACGGCGGTCCGTCCGCAAGCGCACGAGGACTCCAGTCGACATCAAGGATCGCATGGCATCGCATGGCATGAACGGGCAGCAGAAATCACACAGGGGCGCGCAACGCACACTGGGGACCCCTCATCCATCCATCCATCCATCCATTCGTGAGCTAATTAATTAGGCATCTCCCTCCCTCTCTATACAAAGGCATACCCGTCCCTCCCTCCCTCTACCAGACAGAACTCTTCTCCCTCCCGTGCTTGCTTATCGGCCATCGGTCTGGTCTGTGTGTGTTTATCCGACGGCGATGCGTGTCTGCTTCCTGAGGCCATCCAGCTCGTAGTTGGACTCGAGGTTCTTGAAACACGTGTGGCAGATGGTCTTGACACCTGAGTCACACACACACACACACACACGCAGACAAGACAGACAGACAGACAGACAGACAGACAGAGAAATATAGTGGGTGGATGTTGTGTGACCGTCGCCTGCATCGACACACCTACCTTTGGAAGTGGTCCAGATGACCTTCATGTACGTCTGCCTCACCTGCAGCCACCAAACCAAACCATACGTTCTCATCGTGTGCCTCGCGCATGCAGTGACTGTTGAGTGTGTGTGGCTGGATGAGATGAGGCGAGCGCACCTTGTCGCACCGGAAGCACACGAACGCCTGGAGAACATCGGTTTTCTTCTGCTTGAACAGGTGCGGCTGGCACTCGTCGTCGAAATCCTTCTTCTCTACCGGAGTGAACTTCTTCAGCGCCTTGACCGCACGGTTCTTATCTGCTCACACAGACACACACGTCCGCACGTCACAGCACGCCTGCCTGCCTGCCTGCCTGCCTGTGCGTTCGTTACCCCTGGAAGTGGTCGCGTTGTTGAGGATGTCAATGAGCTCTGATTTCTTCAAGTGCGTCATACTCCCGCCGCCCTTAGTCATCGTTAACGCGTGGTTGCCGCTCTTTTCCTTCCCGGCACGTGAGCGATCGCTTTCAAGCTCGCGGGCGAGCAAAGGACGGCGAATCTGCTGGTGGCGAAAGGGGGAGGAGAAGGTGAAGCTGAGAAGGTTAGCTGAGTCAATTGGACCTGAGAGCTCTGCTATGGATGAGTTTGGGACCGGACTTCGTGTGTCGGTGATCCGGCGGACTCTGGTGGTGACGGCGCTGGTGTCGTTTAACGCGTTCGTGCTGTTCCCGGCCTTCCTTGGCGCCCGCACGTGGCTTTTTCCCGAGATTGGCCTCGACTGGGTCTTCCTGCCCGTGGGATTCGCCTGCATGTGCGCCTTGGCCTGTCCGGGAGGCATCACACGCATCGGGGGGTGCCTCTTCCTCCTCGCCCCCATTATCGTGCTCGTCGCCATCCAGACCGGCCAGCTGTGGGTGGCGCACCTCAGCTTCCTCCCCTTCTACTTCGCCCTTCTGGGGGCGCTGCGGTTCCACGCCGTCATGATGAGCTCCCTGCAGATGCAGCTCGAGATGACGCTGGCGTGCGGGGGCATCTCACGGCTGCCCTTCGCCAACACCGGGGACCTCATAATCTTTTTCTGTTACGTCTTCGTGACCAACCTGCTGCCCCTCAGCGGCATCGCCTACGCGTATGGGATGAGGATATGGAACCGCAAGATCTGCGTGGCGTTTGTGGTGTGGATTCTGTACAACTGCACCACGGCCATCCAGAGCTTCTTTTTGCCGGGGTTCCCCCCCTACCTCCTCGTCGCTCTGCCCATCCTCTTCGGCTGCCTGGCCATCGTGATATCCCTCGAGATGTTCCTCAACTGGCGGCGGCTCGAGACGCTGTCCTTCTTCAACCCTGGCACCGGGCTCGACTCACGCGAGCTGCAGCAGCTGCGGTCAACGGTTAGTGAAGCGGGCGAGCGAGTGCGTCGACAGGGCCGATCGTGCTGTTAATCTGTGTGGCGCTTGCGCGCGCGCGTGTGTGTGTGTGTGTGTGCAGGTTTTGCACGACCCAGCAGAGATCGGATGCGACTTCTGCACAATCTGCCAGGTACCTGCGGTGGGGTGCGCACCGCACAGCAGAAGCACAGCCTTTCCCTCCCTCCCTCCATTGCCCTTTCTGTGTCTGCCTGCAGGACCACATCTGTGTGGGTCAGATGGTGACGTCTCTGCCCAACTGCCCGCACCAGTTCCACACGGCCTGCATCAACCTCTGGCTGCGGCAAAAGGCCATCTGCCCCAACTGCAATATGAGCGTCAGGTCCAGCGAGCCACGCTCCGCAGGAGGCGACAGCAACGCACAGACCGACGGCCAGGCAGACCAGCCGCCCCCGTCCACCCGAGAGGTGTCCCCCAACGCAGGCAGATTCCTGGCGGGCATCCTCGGCACCCATGGCACAGCAGCGATGGGGGAGGCGGGGGACGCGGACGCCTCTAGTGGCTATGGTGAGCTGCCTGACGGGCCGCCGCACGAGGGGCTGGGCTCGTCTGCCAGCCGGGCGCCGACCATCTCGTCGGCCAGCACCATTTTCCCCTGGATGTTCGCCAGCAGCCCCACCCCCGCCGCCCCTGCGTCAGCGTCCTCATCGGGGCAGGCCGCCGCCCCTGCCTCTGGCTACGTCCCGCCCCCGTTCGTGTCTTCGTCCTCTCAGAGGGCCGAAGGAGTCGGCTCGCCGGCAGGAGAGCCTTCGGCAGCGGTCGGAGGGCTGGGCATGCAGCCTTTGGGTCACCCTCACCCGCGCAGCCACGGCCATCCATCCACACGAGTGTCGCCCGCCCCAGGCGGCCACCCACACACCAGCTCTCGCTCATCGCTCGGCCGCCTGACAGCCCTTCACCGAGTGATGAGCACCGACTCCGAGCCCGCCAGCTCGTCATCAGTGCGCAACGCTGGCGCAAGCTCACCGCCATGGCACTGGGACCGAATGCAGGACGGCAGCAGCATCGCTGGTCTGGGTGGAAGTGGTGGGTCTGGTGCTGGCGGCGGCGACGATGGGGCGGAGGACTCTCGTGATGGCGGTGTGGGTGTGGGCGTGGTTGTGAGGGGGAGGAGGCGGCGATCGCATGAAGAGGGGGCGGTGGCGGTGGACGTGCTGATACACGGGGGCGGCGCCGAGGGCGGCACACACGCGGCCAGCGACGGCCATGTGTGAGGAGGGGCGAGAGGGGCCGGTGGTATGTGTTTGCCGCGTATGTGTTTGCCGCGTCGCTGATGCATACATATATGCGTGTCGGTCACCGGTGGGTGGATCGGTGGGCTTTTGTTGTGATTGTGGGAGGGAGGGAGGGAGAGAGGGAGGGAGGGAGAGAGGAGTCATTCTAGCATGGGCGGCACCAAGAACGGTGCGTGTGTGGGGCGGGCGGGCGGGCATCCATCCATCGCGGTTGACCTTTTTTCGCGGCTCTACACAAGGCAAGGCCCTCAGATCTCGTTGATTGAATCAAAATGGTCTGCCTGTGTACCTGCCTGCCTGCCTGTCTGCCTGAGTGTCTGTCTGTCTGTCTGTGTGGCGCCTGGCGACTCATCTAGTCTTTCGGTCCACTGAGAGGGTGAGTGAGTTGAGTCCATTTCCATCCCACCAGCCTTATCCACACATTCATCCCCTTTCAGCCAATCCCCCGCCCCCCACACACACATACGATGTCTCTTTGTATGTGTCTGGGCAGAGCAGTCAGCTGAGTCATGAGCGCACGGCTCTGCCGATGGATGAATGGATGGATGGAGAGGTGCCACTCACCTCACTGCTACTCTGAGAGAGAGGGTGTGGGTAATATGTGCGTCTGCTTTTGAGGTGGGGGGCTGGGGGGGTGGGCAGGGGTGGGGGGGTGGCCTGATGTGTATCATAGCACCGCCTCTAGCTGCCTGTCGGTGTGTCTGTCAATTGCTGTGGTTCGGGTAAATGGGAGCTGAGTCGTCTCTCCCTTCCTCCCTCTCTCTCAACCCTCTCCCTCTCTGTCTGTCTTCTGTCTTTCTCTCTGTAGTCCGCAGTGTGTGTATTGCACATCGTGACTGTGATTGATGATTATGGCGATGGCGCAGACACATTTCTCTTCTCTCCCTCAATTGACCTTGATACGTGCGGTAGGTTGTTCGAATCATTGACATCAGTCCATCAAGCCAGTCAAAGTCAAGATATCGTGGTGGTGGTTAAGGGCAAGATTGTCGGCTCAGCCAGCCAGGGATGTGTTCTCGAAGTGTTTCTTTTGACTTGATTGACACAAAGCGCGTTCCAAAACCAAGTCAGGTCAATCAACCAGACAGACGCGGCGACCAGCCCGATCGAGACGTAATGATTGCTTCGTTCCACCATGGCCACACGAAGTACATGCATCATGTGAATTGAGGTTCAGCTGCTGCAGCTGCCATCTCTGCCACCACACGACGTCGTGAGGACAGCTGGGCGGCCGTTTGTATGGTTGGCTAGTTCCTCCTTCCCGTTGCCAGCAGCTTTGTGGGGCTCTCGGTCCGGCCCGCATCAGCTGAGTCGATTCAACACGCGAGACAGGCACACACGGAATGGCTCGCGCTCGTGTGTGTGTGTGTGTGTGTGTGTGTACCTTTCTGCCACATGGCTGCCAGCCGGGGGTCCTCGGCCAAAAACTTCTCCAGTTCAGCAAACTTCTTAATCGCCTGGAAAAATACGCACACGCGCAGAGAGACAGACAGGAGAGACAGGGGCTGTCTGGTGTCTCAAGCCACCTACTCATTTACCGACCGCCTCTCTCTGACCTGCATCTCATGTCTGGCAAGGCGCTGTTCGAGGATCTGTATCCTAAACATGGCCTCACTCTGGTACTGCTCGAAGCCCTTTTCATCTTTGTCGACGGCTCCGGGGCCAGCACCGGGGCTTGGACCCTCTGCACGGCGCTGTAGGGCAGCCTGAGCGACGAAATGGACAGACAGAAGACGCTCACACTTGCGATCCATCTTCGTGCGAGGTGCGCCCTCACCCTTCTCTTTCTGAGCTGGTCGTGCTCCTCCTCGAGCCGCCGCTGAATGATGGCTGCACGGTCAAGCAGACGCTTCTGAACGGCAAGGGGAAGCGAGGCGAGGGGGGGACACACAAGGGGAGGAGAGGGAGGGAAAGTAGATGGTGTCGCGTGCGCGAGCGTGAGGATGTGTGTCTGTACTCTGAAGTCGTTTTTGCATTTCTTGGCGATCATCTCGGCGGTCATGGCGTCGATCGTCTTGCCTGAAGACAACACCACACACACAAGACACCATGATTCATGTCTCCTCCCATAGCTTCGTCTTCACCGCCTACCAGGGAATTCCAATAGATACGGCGCCAATGTGTCAACCTGCACCACACCCCGACACCAGGCAATCGATCATATCAGCCCGTCCGTCCGTCTGTCTGTCTGGCCTTTTTGGCCTCCTCGGCTTGTTTCTCCTCCTCGGTTCCCTCGCCCAGCGACTCCTCTTGGGCCTGTTCCCTGGCCAGGTCATACACACTCTTCTCGAGGATGCCGTTGGGGCCTGTATCGTATCCATTGAATGCTCAGTTGTCAGAACAATCGATCCATGACTCTTCTCGCGCTACCAAAGAAGTCGATAGGTTCAGCCGGGCCGGACGGGGCCGCGCCAGGCGCTGCAACCGGTGAGGCGGCACCGGGCTCGGCGCCTGCGGCTGTGGTTGTGGCTGCCTTGTGCTGCATCTGCTGGTGGTGGGCGGCGTAGCGGAGCGACGAGATCTTCAGCTCCTCCTGACGCCGCGTCTGCAATGAGTATAGGACATGCTGGTGTGTGCTGTGTGCTGTGTGCCGTGTGTTGTATGTGTAGAGGAGAGAGAGTGCGTACGGCGTGTTGGCTGTATGCGTTTGAGAGCGCTGTGGCCTTCCAGGTGAGGAGACAGTCCTTCTGCAGATGAAGCAGCTTCTGGATCTGACGCAAAGACACAGAGACACAGAACGAAGGGCTCGAGCAAGTTTTCGCTCTCCCTCCCCGCTGAGTACCTGTTGCGGGGCGGGAAGCGGGATGGGCGGGCCCTTCTTGAAGCGGAGGTAGTCCTCATCGAGCTTCATGACTGAATCAACCTGCATATAGACACACACACACACACACACCCGTGGATGCGATGCATTGGGGATGTGTAGGCGCCACTGGGTGAGTGTGTGTGTGGTGCCTTTTGGAACATGAGTGATGGCGTGACGACCCTGCCGGGGTCAGTGTGGAAGTACACGCAAACCTTCCCCTGACTCAGGTAAAACACCAGCTTCTGCACGTCCTGCTCCGCCAACACCTGTACACACGCACACACACACACGAACGAACGCAGCCATTCATACTGGCAACAGAAAAAAGAGAGCCGACACTGGTCTGCGTGTTGTGTGTGCGTGTCTGTGTGGGTACGAGAGAATACGTACGTCTGGCTTCCTTGCGAATTTCTGTGTCATTTTTCTGATGGGCAGCTCGCCTGTCTCGACTTCCAGGAAGTCCTTGGCGTTCTTGAGGCCCGGGTCCAGCGTGATGGAGTGATACGTCATGCTGCGTCCATCACACACCAGCACTGACTGAGTCGGGATATGGTGCCCCTTCCGTTCCGTGCGGTGTCGTGCCGTGCGGCCCACCGACTGACCGGTCTTCTCTCTCCTCGAAGTATTCAAAGATCTTCTCCCCTATCAGCTGTGAGAGACGGATTGTGTCTTTCTCTGTGTCATTTCATTCTCACAACTCACTCTCTCACTGCCTGTCTGACTGACCTCGACGTGTTTGATGAGTCCGTCGAGCCGCGAGTTGTAGAATGTCATCTCGCGACGCCGCGCCTCGACCTGCCACCAGTGAGTGACATGCATGAGACAGACACACGGCAGAAAAGGCTCCGCGGTAAGCCTTCTTTCTACTCACACACTCAGTGAGTCAGTCACCGTGGAGCGCCGCTCATTCACTGACCTGCTCGAACCGCTTGAGTGCTCCCGGCCGCCCCGGTGCGAATATCTCAATGAGTTTGTGCTCGCGGGGGATGCGAACGCGCTGCACCAACTTGTCCCTGTGTGTGCAGATGCATGCGCAGGACAGAGGAATGGCATGGGTGGTGTGATGACCAAAGGCCAGTCACCTTGCTTACCTTCTGTGGCTGAATGACTCGCGTATGGTGAGTGGCACAGTGCGGTGCGTGTCCTTGTAGACGCTGACTCGTGTGACCAGCCCGTCTGCCTGCGAGTATGCCGTGTACCGCTCGATCTTCAGCTTCTCGTAAAACTTGGTCGTCTCGTCTGCATGGCCATTCCCACACCCACACCCACTCCCACACCCATCAATCCAACTAGACGCGCGCCACATTTGTGTGTGTCGCCTCACTCGAGTAGAGGCGCTGCTGGAATTTCTCCCGCGATATCTCTATCGGCTCGGACCAAGAGGGCGGCAAGTCGAGGGTCTGAGCAACCAAACGACCATCCGCTTGTCTCTCCGCGTGTCTCTGTCTCGTCAGAGCCTACCTGCCTAGCTACCTACCTGGACAGCAGGGTGGTGGGTCTGCTCGCCGCCGGCGGCGGCCTCGAGGGACGGCTTGGCCACTGGTGCGCTGAGTGCCGGGGTGTGTGGCGACTTGGGTGTCATGGCGGGCATCGGCGGGGCGATAGCCTCGTCCTCATTCTCGTTGGCGTCGTCATTATCCTTCACATGTATACATGTGACAGACACACACAGACACGCACACACAGAGAGAGGGAGACATTGAGGATCGTCTTTTACTCTCTGCCTGTCTGTCTGTCCCTTTGTGCCCGAGGTATGCACCTTGTCTGCATCTCTGTCCTGTACTCTGATGTCGGGCATGACGTACTCGTAGCACCGGGAGTCGAACAGCTCCAGACTCAACTGGTTCATCGGACCGCGCTGCAGGTTCACCTGCATCCACACACAGACCGACACACATGTATCCACGTGCACCTAGATGAAGGAGGGAAAGTGCAGGCCTCCCACCAACCCACCAACCGACCCAGAGGTTTTTGTGGTTCCATATGAGGTCGATGCTGTGGTAGGGACAGGCCTGGGGCGAATACAGCCGGCCTGTGGTCGGCTCTATGTACAAATCATCAGACACCTGCACACGACATCACACATACATATGTGTCTGTCCGCGTCCATCCACCCGTGCAGCCAGCATATATCTCGCGCCACCAGGTGTGTGCCCGTCCATGTGTGTGTGTGACTTGCTTACGTCCCTTGGTCCCCTTCTGAGGAGCACCCATGCGTGGAGCCTCTTGCCCTCCATCGGGTCCTTGTCCTCCTCCGGCTCATCCTCACTGTCGCTCTGCTGCGCCTGAACAAACCCACAGACGAGCAACAGATCCATACATCACTAGACGAGGTGACAGGAAAAGCCGCAAAGAGAGAACATGTATCTCTTTGTGTCTCACGATTCGTTTCTCCTCGGCTTCTTTGGTGTCCTTCTCCCTTTGCATCTTCTCGATGAACTGCGACTTGGGCGCCTCCTTGGGCTTGATGACCACATCAGTCGGGTCCTTCTCGCCCTCCTTCGGGGCGGCCAGGGATGGCGCCACCGACACGCCATCATCCGCACCCTCGCCCCCTCCCTGTCGGCCGACGATCGACACAACCAACACATGCATATCACCACAGTGCTGTTGCTTGGACGATGCATAGCACAAAGAAACTCACATCTTTTCTGTCAGACATGCATGAGGGCACGGCAGTCTCCGCCCAGAGTTTGGCGCCGGTTGAAATGGTGGGTGAGGAGGCGGTCAGGGGCACGTAATGTATTGTCTCCCCGGTGGTTTCATCGAACTCGGGGCACTGGAAAGTCGCCTCGTCCCGCAGTGTGATGGTGCGCGGGGCAGTCCCGCTCACGCAGTAGGCGTCATACCCTACACCTGTATCAACATACGACCGACAAGTGGCTGTGAGGTCTCTGCTGCCTGGCTGCCTGCCTTCCCGCCCACCTGCTCACCGATGAGCAGGGACGCCAGCACGATGCTAAAGTCGAAACAGTCGCCCGTCTGCCAGAATATGGAGAGGCCATCCATCCATCCATCCGTGCTTTCATCGATGTGATTGCGTGGTGTGGTGTTGTGCCTTGCCTGCCATCTGAGCACAGTAGCAGGTGCGGGGATGACCGGCGGGTGCTCGTCAGGCGGATTAAGATGCTCGTAGCCCAGCAAGTCCGACAAAAAAGCGGCGCAGCTGCGGTAGTCATACAACTCCCTGCACCCCCCCCTCCCCCCCCAGCCCAGTCCAGTCATGAATGGTGAATGGGGACTGTGTGCACTCCTTGACGCATACCTGTAGGAGAGTTTGGTTGGCCGCACGGTGGTAGGCAGGAACTTGTTGATACCGAACTCGTTGGGAGGGGCGAGGAACAGGAAACGGGGACCATACAGAGTGCGGAACTGAACGCACACACACACACACAGACACAGAGTGACAGCTGAATCGATGGGTGCAGTGCAGGCAACACTGCAGGCAGGCAGGCAGGCAGCAACGTCGTCTGACGTGCCCACCTGAACTTCGAACTTCTGGACTTGTTCCATGAGCGTCTTCTCCTTGAGGGAGCTCTCGCGGTACTCTCGTTTGCAGTTGAGGTTCTCACTCGCAAACCTTCGGGACCGCACAATCTTCTCCTTGGTCTCCATTTTGCAAGGTGATGACGAGAGGGAAACTACTTTCGAGAGACTGGGGGGGGAGTGGGGGCAAGCTGGCCCGGTGCAACCTGGCCGAAACGCCGAGAAGAAGATCCTCTCTCCTCAGCGTCATCCAGAGAGATCTTTGCGAAGTCGCCGAGCGCCACACCTTTTTTGACGTCTTCGGGAGCCTCTGTGAGGATGACGCGTGGTTTGGGCCTTGCTACCGTCCTGCTGCCAGTGGTTGGCCTCTCCAGCACCGTGCTACAGCGCAACCATGACCGACGTAAGCACAGCGGAAGCACACAGCGTCCATCACGGCAGATCTGCCCATGTTGTGCGTTGGCTGATCTATGGCTGCAGAGGGGCTGGTGGCCGCTCATGAGCTTTGTATACGTATAGAAGTGGTGTGTGCGATCATGGCGCCCATCCGTCCAGTGTGTTGTGTGCCTGACGGATGGATGCAGGTGGTGAGTTGTCGGCGTCTGAGGCCCAGCAGATGTCATTGGTGCAGCTGCAGCTGGACCACGCTGGCAAGGCCATCGCTGCCGCCCACCAGCTCAGCACTGCCGCCCACGAACTGACCCCTACGTCCATGCAGGCCATCGGCACGGCACACCGCACCGTCATGACATTAGCCAACGCCGGCAAGACCGACCAGCCCAAAGGTCTGCCCGCAGAGCGAACAACAGGTGCCCGCGTAGATCGTTGATGCCTTGCTCTCCCCCGCCCCTCCCTCCCTTGTCTGTTCTGTTTGCGTGCAGACTTCTGTGCGTTGCGGATCTACTCTTACCGGCACGGCACTGAACACGGCACTCGAGTCAGCCCCCTACCCTTACCTACCTACCTACCCCGCGACAACAATGAGAACATCTGCATGGGCACGTGGTCCGACGAGGGCGACGCTCCCGCCCCTCCACTTCCCGGCAGCGACTTTCTCCGCATCATCGGTGAGTTGAAGGGACGCGAGTGCATCGAGCCTGGCGACGTGCCGAAGAAGTGCAAGGGCGGCAAAAACCGCACCGACCATGGCGTGAAGTGGTGTGAGGCTAAGGAGGGTTAGTTAAGAAGTAGCAGCATAGCGGCCGCCTGGTTGGCCACAGGCAGCCAGCGAGCCAGCCAGCCAGGCAGCCTGGAGAGATAGATGGATAGATAGGCACCCAGACAGACAGACAGACAGACAGACAGATGGGTGGATGAGACACCTCCCTCTATGGACAGAGGGTGAGGGGTAGAGGGTGAGTTGCCTGTAGGTGGCTGAGTGGCTGGGTGGCTGGTACCTCTCGCATTAGCTATGCCAGGTCTCTCTGCCTGCCTGTCTGTCTGTCTGTCTGTCTGTCAGATTGATTGGTTTTAAGCCGTATGAGGTGTGGTGCGGTGTGAGGGAGAGGAGAGAGACTGCTGCTGTACAGTGAGTGCTAGCATGTGACTGACTTGATTGATGGATGCGGCCACGCACGCTCGCACGCACACAATCATCAATCAATCGACAGATATCATCCTCTCACCCCACCGCCCTC
>CDMY01000562.1:291939-315099 GCA_001179505.1 Vitrella brassicaformis | reverse complement strand
CCGCCCTCGCCCGCCCCCCTCCCCCCCCCCACACACACACAGACGGCAGCAGCTGCACCTTCATTTCGTCCGTGTGGCCATGGTGTATACGCGTCGATGAATGCAGCAATAATTATGTCTCGGGCTGGTCGATGGGCACCCGGCGAGATTTCCATTTGAGCAGTCGGTCGAGGCTGGTGCCTATAACGTCGATGTATGGAGTCAGCTTGCCGTTGCCTCGAGCCACTCCCAGCAGCACACGGGCAGAGTCGATCAGCTTGCGGTCACCCAGCTGCCTGCACAATACAACACACATCACACGGGAGGGATGCATCGCATCATCATCTGTGTTGATTGGTGGCGTCCAGTCTTGCCTTGCGAGGTCGAAGTGCTGCTCGAGCAGGTCGACAGCTTTGTCGTATTCGGCCCGCTGGCTGTACAGCAGGCCCAGGTTGAGACACGCCCCAGTCTGGGCATCAAGCTCCCCCTGAATGGCAAGAGGTATGCATACATGCGAGTGTGGGTATGGGTGTGGGTGCGGGTGTGGGTGTGGTTGTGCACTGTGCGCTTACGGCCTCGTTGGCCACAGCCAGGAGCTGCTCCAGCTGCCGCACCGCCTCCTGTGTGGCCATCCCATCAATAGATCCATCAACGACAGAGACACAGAGACACATTGACACTGGCATCCTTGTGTGTGAGACCCCTGTGTTACCTACCTGTGTGTTGCCGAGGGCTTGCTGCGCCTGAGCCAGAGACGCACGAGCGGCACTCTCGCCCACACGATCGCCGTGAGTCCTGCAACCGACGCATTCACACACACGAATGTGTCTCTCTGCCGCATCTTTCGACCTCTCACACCCCCACACAGCGCCGCACCTACCGGCATATGTCAAGGTACTGCTGCTGAAGGGCGGCCGCCTCGTGATACGAACCTGTCAGCCAGTCAACAGCCAACAAGCCAACCAGGGAGGGCATCGGCCGATTGATCGTGTCTCACCTCACCCGCCTCGTATGGTTGGTTTCCCTACCGAGTCTGAGCTTGGCCTTGCCGAGGTTGTAGCATGCCGTGCCCTCCAATGCAGAATCCCGGCTCAGCCGCGCGCACTCCACACACCGCTCGTAGCTCTGTGCTGCTGCCTCATAGCGACCCTCCTGCACATTAGGCGTTGTGGAAACAATAGACAACGTTATTCTGACGAGACACGGAACAAAGGTGAGCCGGGGGGGGGGGGCGGAGCTGACCCGTTCGCATTTGGCTGCGAGTACTTTGTAGACCTCTACAAGGCGGCTGGCAGACTTGAGCATCAGCGGCAGGCTCACCACCTCCTCGTCGCTCTGACGTCCACCCTCCTGAGGCGGGCCGCCCCTCTCTCTCCCTGCTGTGGCTGGGGCGCCCCTGCCCGGCCTCTCCGACTTGGCCGACGCCACACGCAACGCCTGCTCGTGGTGCTCCTTGGCGCTAGCCCAATTGTTGGTCCTCTCGTCACAGATGCCCAGACTCAACAGAGACTTGGCCAGACACTCACGAAGCCCCGCCGTCTCCCCCTCTCCCCCCGCCCCCGCCCCGCCCTTGCTGGCAATGCCGGCGGCGACCACTTCGCCGCACCGCCTGTGGAAGTACCGGGCGGAGTCGAGGTCGTGGATTTTCTCAAAGTACTCGGCAACCACACGGTACTGCTCGAAGCACTGAGAGAGGTAGGTGGGGCCGAGCCGCCTGGCCGTCTCTGCCGACTCGAGCGTCTCCTTGAGGAACACCAGGGTCTCCTCGGGCACGGCAGGGGCCGTCTGCAGGGGCTGTAGGGTAGTGGAGGATGTCGAGATGCCTTCTGCCGGTTGCTGCTGCTGGGATGCCGGCGCCGCTGAGACAGGC
This sequence comes from Vitrella brassicaformis, assembly GCA_001179505.1. Classification (NCBI taxonomy): domain Eukaryota; family Vitrellaceae; genus Vitrella; species Vitrella brassicaformis. The sequence goes on along the minus strand of CDMY01000562.1, from coordinate 313,250 downwards.
CCCTTTCCTGGTTTCTCCATTTCGACGGGTTTGAACCTTCTGGGCTTAGCGGCGTCCCCCGCCCTCTCGCCCAGGGACGCCATGACGTCCTCTGCGCTGTGTGTGATGACGAAAAAGTCAATGAAGGACTGCACGCAGCCGGCCAGCAGGAGCTCCACGCACAGCTGCTGCGGGCTGCCCACTGCAGTGGCCGTCAGTGTGGCTGTCGCTGAGGCCGACGCCGATGCCGACACGGATACTGACCCCTCTGCTGCCTGGGGCATCGTCGATGTGAGCAGCATCGTCCCTCCCACATCAACACCAGCAGCGGCAGCAGCCGGTGCTGTAGGAGCCCCCTCGGCTGGCGGCTTCTTGGCTGCCGGTGCCTGTGTCATGGCCGCCGCCCTCTTAGACGTCAGCAGCTCCTCCCGCAGCTTCTGTATCTTGCTCTTGGCGGGCGGCGGGGCCTCCTGCACCGCGCCACGCACAGCCGGCTGGGCGCCAGGCGGCCGCGAGAGGAGAGAGGCCTTGAGAGGGCTGGTCGGCAACGCGAGTTCCTTTTCATGGTCGTAGATGTCTGCAGCGAGGGTGCTAGCGAGTGTCCCCGTGGCCTGCAGCCGGTTTGGCGAGGGCCTCACGGTGGAATAAGCAGGCGGTAGTGTCGTGCTTCCGGTAGCCATGTCACCAGAAGTTAGAAGAACCCCTGCTGCGAACTTCTGCGGGAAAGACTGCGGGGCGCGTGGGGGCTAAGCTCGCAATTGCGAGCTCACAAAATAGCATGGCGACTGTATTGAGCATGATGAACCTTGTTGACCCGCTGGTGCGCCGACTGGTGTTGATCTGCCTCTTGAGCAGCTGCCAGCATCTGAATGCAGCCGTTCAGCACAAACCCAGCGCCTTTCAGTGCTGCAGTACTGCCAGCAGCTCATCATCATTATCGTTGCCCCTCTCACGCCCACACGCAAGGCCGCCGCATCAGCGTTGGTGCGCTGACCGACTGCGCAGCCACCAGAGCGACACCAATGTTCTCTTGAAGGCAACCAAGACCGACACCGAACGACGCGAAACACGGCCGCCTATGCTGCAAGCCAACACGACCGACAGCTCTGCAGATGTGGAAATGAATGGTCTGTTCTCGATAGGCGGTCTGTCGGTCAACGCGTTCGGGGTGCTATACTTCATCGAGACGCTGTTCTGGTCGATCTGGTGGGCCCTGGGGCTGCTGGTGTGTGGGGGGGTGCTGGAGCTGAGCGACCGCGCCGGCCTGACGCTGGACCCCGCCCGACGTAGCATCGATGCGCTGAACCGGCTGTGGGGATTCTTCATGCTGACGACCATTAACTCCATGCCCGTCATCGTCAACCCCGAGAACCTCCCACCCAACAACGAAACATGCGTGTAAGCCAAAGGAAGAGGGAAGGGGAGCCGCCCGTCGCCCGCTTGCTTCGCCCATCGATGTGTGGTTGTTTCTGCCTGCTGTCCTCCTCAGTTACGTGGCGAATCACGCGAGTTGGATGGACATTCCTGCGGTGGGGATGCTGCCAAGGTTCTACAAGTTCGTGGCCAAGGCGGAGCTGCTGAAGGTGCCCATTCTGGGCCTCTCCATCATGCTCTCCGACCAGGTCATCCTCGAGCGCGACGACAAGCGGTCGCAAATCAAGGCATACCGCCAGTGCCAGCAGATTCTGAAGACAGGGTATCCCCTCTTCGTGTTCCCGGAGGGCACCAGGAGCCGCGACGGGCGGCTCAAGCCGTTTGGCAAAGGAGGAGCATTCAAACTCGCCCAACAGGTGGGTGCGTGGGTGGCTGATGGATGGATGGGTGTGTCGAGAGGAAGGAAGGACACACAGACACACCTGCACCATGCATGTCTTTCTGTCCATCCATCCATCCATCAGATGAATCTTCCAGTGGTGCCGGTAACGATAGAGGGCACCCATGCCATGATGCCGCCGACCGCCTTGGTGCCCCTCAAGCCCGCGGCAGGCACCGTGAAGCTGCACATACACCCAAAGATCCACCCGACCGGGTTCACCGAGGTCAGACACACACACACAGAGAGAGGCATTCGTTCGAAGCAATGTCGCCGTATCGCATCGCATCTCGTGTTTGATGTGGTGTGGTGTCGCGTGCAGGATCAGCTTCGCGAGTATGTGTGGCGTCAGATCGGCTCGGCCCTCCCCGAGAGCCAGCAGCCGTTGAAAGACGACCTGGACACCAACGAAGCCGTCATCCAGACTCTCCCCACACAACGACACGACAAATTCTCGGCTGACCACGCAGCGGCTGATGCTGCTGCTGCTGACAAGTGGGGCTACCCACGGCGGCCGGCGAGAACCGAACGAGTACGGTTCAGCGAGCTCCTCTTCATGTTTCGCCAGCCAGTCACAAAGAACCCGCGACTCATCAACCGCAAATAGGCCCTGTCTGCCCGGGGTGTCCTCGTGTGCTGGCCGACTCGCTTTGTCTTTCTTTCTTTCTTTCTTCTCCCTCTCTCTCTCTCTCTCTCTCTCTCGTCTTTGTTTCTCCAGCCAGCCACCCCGCCATCTATCCATAGTTTTGTTCCTTCCACTGGCTGTCTCTCCTGGCTGACTGCATATCCATGGCTTCCTGTACAGACCCCTCAGTCCCTCCCTTGATTCCTTACTCCCTGAGACTCTCCCTTGGTTGCTTACCTGTCTGGCCAGCGACCTTTTTCTGTGGCCTTGCAAGCTGGCCGATGAGAGAGCGCCGTGTGTTCGTTGGGACGCCCCTGGTTGTTTGCCCTGGCCGTCTGGCTGCCTGTGCATTGAAGGTTTTCCACGGTAGTCAGTTGCTCGGGCGCTGCTGTAGCTACACTGTTGCATTTTTTCCACCCTTCCACGCGCCGACGGACTGGTCAGCTGGCGCGTCGTCTTCTCTCATGTGTCCTGTTCATCCGATAGATAAGACATGTGAGAGTCTCGCTGACGCTTGTGAGACGCGGATGTGTGTCTCATTATTTCCGGCTAGCCCGCGTAGCTCGGGCGTCTTTCGAGAGATCATGCGCATCTTTGCCATCAGTGATGTTCACACCGACTATCGTGCCAACCTCGAGTACGTGCAGGGCCTCTCCCAGACGGCCTACAAGGAAGACGCCGTTATAGTGGCCGGCGATGTCAGCGACCGCCTCGCCACTCTCCGGACCACACTGCAGCTGTTCACTGAGAAATTCGGACACGGTAAGTAAGAAGACAGACAAGCACCAACCGTGTTGGACACATGCCTTCCTTCACGCCACACCTGCGTGTGTGTGTGTGGTTTGTTGATTGATGTGCATCAATCAGTATTCTTCGTACCAGGTGCGCTGATAGATCTGATCCTGATCACACACGACTGACAGAACACGACAGACACAGCACGGCGACTGACACTGACTGATGCCTGCCGTGCTGCTGCAGGCAATCACGATGTATGGGTCACACGCGATGAGGTCTTCCACTCCCCCTCCCCCTCCCGCAACCCAACACACACCAGAAGCAGCGGCAACGGCAGCAGCAGCGGCAGCAGCAGCAACCCCAAGTTCGCCGACTCTGCTGCCAAGCTCCAGTACATCTTCACCATGTGCGACGAGATGGGCATCGTCACCACACCCAAGCGCCTGGCCTGGCAGCGACAATGGACAGAGAACACGCCCCCCGCCCCCCCACCAAGTGACCGCAGCAGCAACCCCAGTGAGGGCACCATTTGGGTAGTGCCGCTGCTGTCCTGGTACCACACCGACTTCGACACCGAGCCCGACATCCCCAATCTGCCGCTGCCGCCTGTCGAGCAGGTCATCACGGATTTCGCGACGTGTCGGTGGCCCGACGGCCTCTCGGCGGCCGACGGCAGCCGAGCACTCGCAGAGTATTTCGACCAGATGAACGACAGGCGGCTGAACGGTTCGGGCAAGAGGAACATCAGATCGTGGGACGACATCGACGTGTAAGTAATAGGGACGGAGGGAGGGAGGGAGGGAGTGATGAGATGAATGGCCATGCCATGTGTGGTGTGGTGTGATGGGCCCACCAGGTCTGTGGAGCAGGTGATATCGTTTTCTCACTTTCTGCCGCGACTCGATCTGCTGCCCGAGAAGCGGTTCCTCTTCTACCCAAACCTGCCCAAGGCCGTCGGCAGCGACCTGCTCGGCCAGCGGGTGGCGCGCCTTCGGCCCGACATGCACGTGTTCGGCCACACCCATTTCGGATGGGACACACAGATCAACGGCACACGATTCCTCCAGGTGTGCCGTGCACGCAACACAACACAACACACGCACACGCACACAACTCTCTGCCTGCGTCACAAACAAACAAGTGAATCCATCCATCGGCCGGTGGATGGATGGATGGATGGGTGTGATCTATCTGTGCAGCTGGCCTTGTCCTATCCGTACGAGCGTCAGCGTCGGCTTGGGTCTATCGAGGTGGGCCCCTTCCCGCAGCGGCTGATGGCCATATGGGAGGACGGCGCCTTCGCCCCACAGCAGACGGCGCACTGGTCGCTCTACTACCGCACACACAAGCGGGACCCAAGCAACACCGAGCTTGCCCCCTGGGTCAAGTCGAGGCTGGAGAAGCACCTCCAGCCAGAAGAATGAGTGACATATAGAGGGAGGAAAGATCGGTACACACTTTGTCTCTCTCTCTTTATCGACGCATTGCTATGTGTGCTGCTGTGTGGATGCACGTGACACGTGCATGGGCGTGTCTGTCTGTGTGTGCGTGGCTGGAAGCGTCGATGGGTGGGTTTGGTGGTGTGGTGTGCAGTAAGTAGATTTTGGATGGACCGGAAGAAAAGCACCAAGCAAGCCTTGAGATTTTGGAGCCACGGAGAGGCGTGCATGCATTTGTGTGTCGTGTTGTGTGTTGCTAGGTAAGTCGAGTCGCGCACAGAAGCCATGCCATCTGTGTATGTGTGTCTATGCGGCGAATGACGGCAGGGAGTCAGGGAGGGAGGGAGGGAGGGAGAGGAGTTTGGACATCAGCCAGCCAGATTAAATGAATTGAATTACAAGCAATTCATTACGATTGACGGTCGACACACACAAGTATAGGTCGGTCTGTGTGGAGACGTGTGTTTTGAGTTGGCTTTTCACGGTCACTGCTCCATTCCTGCGGAGACTGGTCGACGCATCCGGGATTCACTTCAGTTACGACCACAACCACAAAAACGAACCACCACCTTGTCTCAGTTCTAGAGCCTCGTGTGAATTCTGCGCAGCCACGTGCCAGATCTTCTTGAATGTGCAGCAAGTCTCGTGTGAACGCATCCCAGTGCGCCCCCAATGTCCTGCCTGGTTGTCCTGAACCGATGGTGTGTCTCACCATCAGAAGTACGCCACCCACCGTCGTCACCGAATGAGCAGGGGTCCATATGCGAACCCTACCCATCGGATGGCGGTGGCGGGGGAGATACGTCTGATAGTAAAGCACGACCACAGATCACCAACGCTGAAGGCAAAAATAACCAAGAAGCTGTCTGTGGATTGTGGATAAAACAAGTGCGCATGGATCGGACCCCACGGTTCTGCCCACTCCCTATGCCCCTCCCAGTCTGCGGGCGAGACGTATCAAGGTTGTATCAACACACACGGCCACCGCAACCGGCAGCCCCACACCACATCACCTTCCATAAAGCCAACACAGGGCAGACAACAAACCAGGCACAGACACACAGTCAGAGAGGCAGGCAGGCAGGCAGACAGGCGAGGGCGGTCGATCTGCCAGCGCATGATTGTGAGGAAGAGTTAGTTGCGGCCACGGGTATGGGTAGCAGGCAGGCTGAGGCAGCCGCACAAAAACTCTCGTGAGTCGTGTGCACGTGTCAGTCAGTCACTCGTCCGTTCTGTCACACCGTGTTCGGGCAAGATGCGACACGCCGTCTCTTTCTTCGCATGCACGTCTCTTTCTTCGCATGAAGCCACACATGACACGGACAATCAACGCAACGCACACGGACAAACCACATCACTCCATCGTGAACGAGCCGTAGCTATCTAGCTGTCCGTCTGTCTGTTCTGTCTGAGTGGGAGAACGAGACGAGACAGGCAGGCAGGCAGGATGGAGGAAAGGCAGGCCGACAGGAGTGACAGCGAGACAACGTCAGGAGAAAAACTCATGGTCATATGATCAATCAGTCTGATCAGCTGTGTGTCGCATTCATTCAGGGAGTCAGTAGTCAGTCAGCCAATTGATACATTCATTCGTTCGCTAATCAGGCAGGCCAATTCGCATCCAGTCAGTCAGTAGTCACTCGATCCAATTCGCATCACTAGCACAGACAGGCAGGCAGGCAGGCAGGCACAGGCATCGCATCACTCACGCAGTCAGTCCGTCCCTCATGGATCACTCATGCAGGTCAGGCAAGGCAAGGCAAGGCAAGGCAGGCAGGAGCAAAAGAAAAATGGGTGGATTGGATGGCTGGATGATGGATGCGCGAAATCGGTGTGTCCTCTGAGCGTGTGTACCCTGTCACCCACCCGTGGCATGCAAGAGAAACAATCCTCCCTCATTCCTTTCCCCTCTCTCTCTCTCCGTGTGCACACACAAGATACACCACGCAATGCACCCATTCACACACACACACACACACACACACAGACATAGATACATGTACATAAATCGGTCTCATCTCATCTATCTCTTTCCCCGCCATCGGTTCCGTATCTATCGACATGAACGAACAAGGCATCAAGGCATCGACCTACCTACACAGCTAGCCAAGCCAGGCCAGCTGTCGAGTCAGGCGTGCGTGGTGCTGCTGTATCCCTGTCTGGGGATGCATGCATCGAACGCATGAATACACAGCACGAAAGGCATGGGCGACGCGATCAGGCAGGCCCTGTGAACCTCTCTCGACGTCATGGATGGATGAGTGAGGTGAGGCCTGCCTGAGTGATGCGCCCGGCCCACCTACGTGCCTTTCTGCCTGCCTTGCCTCACTGCAGCGTCCCCCCCGCCCCTCAAGTCAGCAGTGGCCACCGCGCTGCTCATTCGTGTGAATGAATGGATGGACGAGTGAATGAGTACCAGTCGCGGCGCCACGTCCGTGCGCACGCAAAGCGGTACGTGTCAGAAAGATGTACGTGTGAATGAGAGGGGGCCACCCCGCCCCACCCGTAGCGATATAGCGGTATGTATGCGATGTAGGGCCACACGCATCACACACACAACACACCACCATCACACATCAACATGCAGAAAGCAGCGACGCAAGGCAGCCGTACGTGTGTAGCGGCAGCAGCACACCAGCAGCAGCGCACACAGGGCGAGAAAGAAATGAAGAAAGAAAGGAGGAAGGAAAGGAGAGGAAGACAAAACGTGTCGTTGTCTCGACAGGACAAAAATACCATGCACAGCCAACCAACAGGCACACCCAAAAGCAAAGGCGGGCGAGTGGAACAAAACCGCAAAACCCTCATCAGTCATGAACCACACACATCCACACATACATGACCCTCTGTCATTTTCGCAAAACGGGTCTCTTCTTTCTTTCGAGTTTCTCCCCGACCCATCACACATTCGTTGTGAGATCCCACACTCACACTACCGGCAGGCCAGGCATGCATCTAGCTGGCCATATGTCTAGAAGTGGCTGTCGAGTGCCTCGAGCTCCTCGTGTGAGAAGAGCTTGAACCGGCCGAGTGCCCAGCGGACCGGGTGGAGGAGGCCGATGAAGACGGGGAAGACGAAGCCGATGGAGGACCGCATGAGGACCATCAGGAGCACCAGCATGGCCACCTGGATGAGGGTGAAGGCGTGCATGCGCAGCAGCCGCACCGACGAATAGGGCTTGTTCTTGGGCAGCTTCTTGCGGTCGTAGAAGAACAGGCAGACGCGCTCCCAGAACTCGTTGCCCGCAAGGTTGCTCCACCCGTTGTACAAAAAGAGACCCTGACAGACGAACACCACAGACAGACAGACAGTGTCTGTGCATGAGGTCGTGGGTGTCGGTGGGGTACGCACCCGCAGGACGGCGAGAGGGATCATGGCCAGCGGCCGCCGCAGGAAGAGCAGCGCCAGGAGGATCAGCAAGTGGGTCAAGAACGGGCTCACACGCTGCTCCAGGCAGCCCGTGACTGCACGCGCACACAAAAGCAGACACAACCATCATCCTGTCACTCGTCTGCACACCCTCGCTGTCTCCCTGTCTCCCTCCCTGTGTCTCCGTCGCTTACTCTCAGTTCCCGACGGCAGCGAGAGCATGGCCAGGACGCTCTCGGTCTCGCGGTGGACGGCCCTGATGAGCTCGGTGTGGCTGTTGCGGTTGGGGAGGGGCGGCGTGGGTCCGTCAGCGATGAGGACCTTGCACGAGTCCTGCTTGGGCAGCGATGGCTGTGGGCTCGTGGGCGACTCGACGCCGCTGTTGCTCGCTGAGGGGGCCTCGTGGCTGTCCTCCGTCGACATCCTCTCGGGGTTCTCCACGTCGACCAAAGTGCGGAGACGCTCCAGGGTCTGAATGAAATGAAATGAGACGGCAGGCAGGCCACACACACAGACATGAATGAAATGAAATGAGACGGCAGGCAGGCCACACACACAGACAGGAGGGACACACACGTGGGTGACAGTATGAATGGGTGGGTGTTTCATTCCATCCGTCCGTACGCACCTTCCTGGAAGCGTGTTCGAGCTTCTGCTCCATCTCAGCCTCCGACTGCTCGTCATCGGCCTTCTCGGTACCGAAGAAGGCCAGCGAGCGGGTGTGGTTCATCGAAGGCACAGTGGCCGACACCATCCACGGGCAGCCTACACACACACACAAACACACACACACACGACATGCACACGGACACGCGTAGATGTGTGTGTGGGGTGTGAGGGGAGGGGGGGCAGCTGACCGCAGAGGGAGAGGAGGACGGTGCAGCCGCAGAGTGCCAGCATGTCCAGGTCGTAGCCGTAGCCCTTCTTGAGCTTGTGGCCGTTGGCATTCACCAGACGCACTGTGATGTTCTGATCTGCAGATGACAGACAGTGAGTGCACACCCATCCACACAACGAGACACAACACAAGACATACCGTGAGCCGTGTTGACCTGTTCACTCTGTCTGTCTGTCTGTCTGTCGCGTCTCCCGTGCGTGTGTGTGGTAGGGTGACCCTCTCACCGTAGAAGATGACGATGAAGCCGAGGAAGGCAGCGCAGGCGGCGACACCGATGCCGGCAGCAGTGATGTCGGTGAGGTCCACCAGCCAGGGACGCACGTCGGTGCCCTTGGTCGTGGCCGTCAGGTCGTCAGCCGTGAAGGGCAGGAAGTCCAGGTCCACGGCCTTACTGCCGTAACGAACTATCATCACCTGAACACACCACACCACACCAGCCAGAAGAGACATGTTCACATCGCATGGCCGGGCGTCTCGTCAGTGGCGGCCCGCCCCCCCACTTACTTACCCACGCGACGGCAACGCCAAGGATGATAGCGATGACGGGGGCGAAGTCGGCTGCGCGGTTGCGGATCCACTGGTTGAAGAGCTTGCCATTTCGGCTCCCTCGGACGATCGTGGCCGTGAAGAAAGTCAGCAAACCGACGAACAGACCGACCTTCGCCTCGCCATGGCTCACTGCAGCAATGCATCCATCCACCACACAAGACACCGACACACACATGTATGGTGTGTGCACTCATGCGTGTGTGTCGGCCCATTCCATCCCTCCCTCACCGTCCTGGCTGCCGAAGAGACCGACGAAGTAGCGGCAGGCCTCGTAGATGAAGATGACCGAGATGAGGACGCTGAATGTCTCCTCGGTGAAGCGGGTGACCTTGCGGATGGCGTTAGAGAGCGAGAAGCAGCTGGCGAGGAAGAGGTAAACGCTCAGGAACAGACCGGTCCAGGCGTAGAAGGGCAGGAAAGTCACGCCCAGCATCCCCGCCAAGGTGTGCAGGGCCACGATGTAGGACGCGATGGGGCCCGTGGCACCCATGATGGTCAGCGGCTGTCCGCAGAACAGCGGGTAGATCATACCCAGGGTGGCTGACACACAGGCAGCGCACACACATGCACACATGAAACATGAGATAGATGGCTGTCAGCCGTCGCCCAGTGCAGTGCTGTGTGTGTGTGTGTGCGTGAAATGATGGGGGATGGGGTGGGGTGGTTTGGGGTACGGGACGGGACGCACCTGTGGCCATCAGGGTCTCGGCGGCGCCCATCCATCCGTTCGTCTGACAGAGAAATGCGACACACCACATCACACCAAAGGGTTTCCACAGAGTGTTCATGCGTCCATGTGAGCATGTGTCCTCCCTCCGTCGCCCCACCCGTTCGCCGAGGAGACTGCCGAATGCGACTGCGTTGGCCAGTGCGCCCCAGAAGATGTACAGCACAGTGCACGGCACCTTGACGTGCAAAGCATCTGACACACAAGACCACCAGAGACAGAACATCGAGTCCAGTCCCACGCTTGCCTTGACCACACGGCCCGTGCGTGTGCACATGCATGACCGAGTGCCTGCCTGTCTCCCTCCCCTGCAAGTCACTCACCGACGAAGTCAGAAGGGTACCAGGGCAGTTTGATCCTGAGGTCCTCCCAGAGCCCCTTGCCGAACCGCCTGACAATGGGGATGTTCTCTTCGTCGCGCGCGACGGCGGCACTGGGCTTGCGCTTCACCAACATGACTGAAGGAGGACGAGAAGGGCTGCTGTGGCTGTCTTGGTGAGGCGGGAAGGAAGGGAGGCGGGAAGGATGGGAGATATGCACTGACTACTCAGAGAGACGAGAGGGCGGCAATCAATCAGACACAAAGTCAATGAGAGCAGGAAAGCAGAGAGGTCAAAGATCTGACGCAAAATCTTACCTACACTGGTCGACCAAAGATCTTGACCAATGAGATGCAGTAAACCTGCGCGAAACCGTTTCTGCGAGCTTACTGGCTGTCCCACCGGTTTTGCATCCTCCCAGCCTAGAGTGCCAGGCGAACACTCCGCTTCACGCCACCGCACCTGGTGCCTCTGTCTGTGAGTCTCTCTCCTCCATCTCCCAGCCTCTCTGAGCTTGGGTGTGAGAGATCTCGCTCCTGCTGCCCTCCAGCTGATTTTGTCTGCTTCTCTCGTGTCGATTGGAATACAAGAAGAGTTTGTTTGGCTGACTGATTGAGCCATCCAGCACTATGAGTGAAAAGCTCAAGTCCCGGTCCCCCCATCACTCGCATCGCTCACCCAACCTGCTCAATGTCCACCGCGGACACGGCCCCGGGACGAGTCACCCGCACATGGGCGAACGGTCAGTCTGTCAGTCAGCGAGACCTCACGCACACACACACGACATGCATCCAGAAGGGCAGGCGGAACCAGACAGAGAGAGATCTGTGAGGGGTGCGCGTGTGCATCCTCTCTCTGCGGGTGTGAGAGACTGTGTGCTGTTGTGTTATGTCTTGTCCCTGTCGATTCGATGCAGGTTGGAGCAGTTCTTCGGTCGTGCGACGTCCTACACGGACGAGGCGGTGGGTCACCTGTACGAGCCGCCTCTGGAGGACCGCATCCAGGCGGCCCGCTCCAAGAACCAGGAGGAATTCAAGCACGTGGTGGAGGAGGCCCACGACGAGTATGAGCACTTCCAGGGCGCAAACAAGTGGGCCAGCGCCTCGTCCGAGCAGCTCGCCAAGGACCTCAAGAGCAGCTGCATCAAGGGACTCACCTCCGAGCGGGTCATCGAGGCGAGACACGAGTGGGGCGACAACGCTCTCGAGAAGGAGGGCACCGTCTCCGCCTGGTCAGTCAGTCGGCCGGGGGGCATGTGTTGTGTGCGGATGGGATGGTCGACTGAGTGTCTCCCTCTGTCTCCCTCTCTGAAACATGTGTGATGTGTGACAGGTGGTTGTTCCTGATGCAGTACAAGTCGCCGGTGATGATTTTGCTGGTTGTGGCGGCCATCGTCTCCCTGAGCATCGGCAAGGTCGTCGTGGGCGTGGCGGTGCTCGTCATCACCCTCTGGAACGCATCACTGGCCACCTACATGGAGAAATCCGCCAGCGACGCACTCGCCAAACTGGCCAGCATGGCCGCACCCAAATGCAAGGTGGGTCAGCAGAGACAGACAGAGAAAGATTCTCACCACACCCACAGCACAGCACATGAGACGAGACGCCTGTATGTGGTTGTGTGTGGGCCATGTCTGACGCACCAGGTGATCCGCAATGGTGCTGAGGAGCTGATTGAGGCGACTGAGTTGGTCCCCGGTGACCTGGTGTTGCTGTCCATCGGCGACCGTGTGCCTGCCGACATCCGTCTCATCGACGTCAACGAGCTCCTCTCCAACGAGGCCCTGCTCACTGGCGAAAGTAAACGCCCCCTCCCACTCTCTCTCTCACACGCACACGGACAGAGCCACAAATCCATCCATCCATCCATCCATATGACTGCTGTGTGTGCAGGTGAGGACATCCGGAAGCAGGTCAAGGTGAACGGTGAGGAGGCCAAGGAGGCCTTTGCCAAGAACATGTGCTTCGCCTCCACATCCGTCACCAACGGATCCGGCAGAGGCCTCGTGGTACGGTGGACACACACACCTCACACCACACCACACCCCCACCATCGACACATGTGTCTGCCTGTCTGTTCGTCTCGTCTGTGCGCTGCGCAGGTGGCCACCGGTATGCACACCCAAGTCGGCATCATCGCCCAGCACCTCAAGGCGGTAGGTACTACCAGCGCCATACCATACACCCCACACCCAGCCAACGAACCACCCACCAGCACACCCACATGAACGTGGCCATTCATTCTGTTGGTTGGTTGTGATGTGCTGTGAGTGTGCAGGCGAGCCAGAGCGAGCAGCTGACGCCCCTGCAGAAGTCCCTCAACAAGTTCGGCCTCATCCAGGGCGCCATCGCCATCGCCTTCCTTGGTACGCCCTCACACCACACACACAAGCCCACACGACACATTTGTCTCACGTGTCCCTCTCTGTCTGTGTGTGGTGTGTGTGTGCAGCGCTGATCATCGTGGTGGCCATCACGACAGGGTACCGTGACCCATCGCACCCCGAGGACGGCCGGTTCTTCTCGATTCTCATGGTTGCCGTCGGCTTCGCCGTCTCGGCCATCCCAGAGGGCCTCCCCATGGTCGTCACCATCTGCCTCTCACTCGGCTGCGGCGCCATGGTCAAGCGACAGGCACAGGTACGCTACGCTGCAGTGCACTGCAGCGGGTGGTCAACCTAGCCAGCCACACGACCCCTCTGATCTCATCCCTGTGTGTCTCGTGTGTTGTGTGAATGTATTGCCACCAGGTGCGCAAGCTGCCTGCAGTCGAGACGCTGGGCTCTTGCACCGTCGTGTGCAGTGACAAGACCGGCACCCTGACCGAGGGCAAGATGACGGCCGTCACCCTGCACGCCGTCAGCGAGTCCGAAGACCCGGCCACACCAGACGCCCCGCCCACCGAGGAGTTCTCCTTCTTCCCCACCAAGGGGTTCCACCCCAACGGCGGCATCTTCGCGGCCTCCGAGCTGCGCAAGGACGGCGCCAAGGAGGCCATCATGGCCAAGTGGGATGCGGGCAAGTGGTACGACTTCGAAAACGGCGGGCTGGTGCGTGACCACGGCAACCCCGTGAACGGCAAGGGCAAGGTGCGCACCATCATGATGGCCGCCAGCCTCAACTGCTACGGCACCCAGCTCAAGATGGTCGAGGACGGCAGATGGGTCACCGAAGGAAACATGAGCGAAGGTGCGACACATGAGAAGACACAGACGGGGTGGCACGGTGGTGTGGTGATCACGTCTCGGTCTCTGTGATGTCAGGTGCTCTGGTGGTTGCTGCGGCCAAGGCGCGCATCGGCATCGGCGAGGAGGACGGTCAGTTCGCGAGCGTGACTCACCACCAGGCCAAGTACCTCCGCATCAACGCCCTCGAGGTGCCCTTCAACAGCTCACGCAAGATGATGGTCACCATCCACCAGCTGCACACACCCGGTACACAAACCAACCAGGAGCAAACCACTGCCCTGCGCCCTCTGCTGCGTGCACTGTCGTCTTTGTCCTCTTGTTCTGTGTGCCGTGGTCGGTCGATCAGGTGTGTTTGAGGGCATGTCTCTGCCGGACAGCTCGATGACGCACGTGGCCATCATCAAGGGTGGGCCTGACAGGGTGATGCCCCACGTGGGCAGCTGCCCGCAGGACGGCACCGACAAGGAGGGCAACCCCACCTACCGCCTCGCCTCTCAGCATACTCTCAAAGACCAGCAGCGCACCGACATCGAGCGCGTCAACAACGACATGGCCAAGGTCTGACCTCTCTGCACAGAGAGAGAGAGAGAGGTCCATCAGCGCGCCTCATTCATATGGCTGCTCTGACTGTGTGCCACCAACAGAACGCCCTTCGTGTGCTGGCTTTGGCCGTCCGCCCTCTGAGCACCGAGGACGTCTCGCTTCTCTCCACCCTCGACACGGCCGACGTCCGACTGGACGCCATCCTGGGCCGCGGCACGCCCCTCCCTTCGTCCAAGCAGTCCCCCCACCCCAGCCAGCCCCTCGCCCTCATGGGCCTCTTCGGGTCCGTCGACCCCCCACGCACAGGCGTCCGTGACGCCATCGAAGAGTGCAACGGTGCCGGTGTGCGGGTCATCATGATCACTGGAGACCAGAAGATCACGGCCTCGGCCATTGCCCGCGAGATCGGCATCTTGAAGCACGAGCAGGGCACCGAGGGGGCCATCATGTGCGAGGAGCTGAGGGACAAGGAGACCGGCGAGCACGTCGAGGAAGGCGCACTGGACGAGATCACCTCCAGGTCAGCATGTGCAGCCAGCCAGCTGACGACTGAGAGAGAGGTGTGTATGGTCATCCGTCTGTCTGTCTGTTGTGTCTGTGTTATGTAGGGTGAATGTGTTCTCCCGCGCCCAGCCCGAGGACAAGATGGCCATCGTGCGGTCACTGCAGCGGCAGGGCGGCGTGGTCGCCATGACCGGCGACGGTGTCAACGACGCACCTGCACTCAAGGTACGGACCACACCCACAGCACACCCACAGCACATCCATCCATCCATCCATCCATCGATCTTGTGTGTGAAATGTGATGTAGGCTGCCGACATCGGTACGGCGATGGGCATCGCAGGCACAGACGTGGCCAAGGGCGCGTCCGACATGGTGTTGCTGGACGACAATTTCGTGACGATCGTGGCTGCGTGCGAGGAGGGCCGGAAGATCTACGCCAACATCCAGAAGTTCGTCACCTTCCTGCTGGGCTGCTGCATCGGCCAGATCGTATACCTCACCATCTCAATCCTCATCAGGCTGCCGCTGCCACTCGAGGCCCTCCAGGTGAGTCAAGTCAGACAAACCAACAATGCGATGCGATTTCCCTCGACTCACCCTCACCCACTGTCCGTGTCTTTCCTTCCGTCAGATTTTGTTCATCAATGTCATCAGCAACGGGCCGCCCGCAGTGGCGCTGGCCGTGGAGCCTGCCGACGAGGACATCATGAAGCAGCCGCCCCGCAAGAAGACGGCGTCCATCATCACCCGCCCCTTCGCCTTCTTCGCCATCCTGCCGCATGCCGTCATCCAGACGTGCGCAGTGCTGCTGTCGCTGGCCTTCGCCATGTACCTCAACACCGGCTATGTCACATCCGACAGTGTGCAGACGGAGCCGTGCCGCACCTATAAGGTCGATGGCGATGACTTCGCCTGGCCGTACTTCTGCGAGTGCCGGGAGTTCACCTGGGACAAGGGATGGCAGGTGTGTGACAGACACGGGGCGGCGAGCGCATGGACGGATGTGATGTGGTTTGGTTCGTTCGGTGTGTGGTTGGTTTGTGTGGATCAGATTGACATCGACTACTATGACCCCAACGACTCGACCCTCAAGCACCTGGACCGCGCCTACATTGGCACCCTCGAGCCCGGCACCCTCCGGCCCGAGGATGTGCCCCAAGTCGCAGAGGCATACACAAAGGTACTGACGCAAGACACACGCACGCCGAAACTACACATGCTTATTGTGCGTCTGTCTGTCTGTCTGTCTGGTGCATGCGATGTGTTAGTATGAAAACTCAAACAGCGAGCCTCTCTACAACGACGACGACAAGCCCCGCCAGCCCGGCCAGTGGGCCAAGCCTCAGAACCTCGCGACCAAGGAATTCTACGACGTACGACCATACACGCACACGCATACACACACTCACCCACCCACACAGACACACTCATGCCATCCTGCCTCCCTCACACGCATCATCGGTCTCTGTGTGTGCAGGACGCCGTGTACACGTGTGTGGTGCGCGGCACGCAGCGCGCCCGGACGATCTCGTTCCTCACGGCGGTGTTCTGCGAGATTCCGCGTGGCTACACGGTCCGGTCGTGGTTGCCCATCTTCGCCGTCTTCAACCGCAACAAGTGGCTGCACATCGCATGCGGCACCTCGGCGGCCCTCGCCATCCTCATCACCCTCATCCCCGGCGTCAACTACGTCTTCTCGACAGTGACGCTCTCCTGGTGGATGTACTTCTACGCGCTCGGCTGGGCCGTCCTCACCGTGGCGGGGGCCGAGCTGGGACCCAAGCCCCTCTACCGATGGCTGCAGCGACGGAAGAAGGTACGTTCTGTACTGCGGATGGAAGGGATCCGACCCATGGGGCAGATGGGTGGACGGACGTATGTGTGTGTGTGTGTGTGTGTGGTGTGTGCAGGCGCGTGACGTGGCTGCGCTCGAGGACAAGAAGGCTGGCACGGCTGTGTGATATATTGCGTGCGTCCATGAGTGTGATAGGGCTGTCCATGGGGGGGAAGCTCAGGTAGACTGTAGCCCATTGCCTGTAGCTCATTGCCTGACTGTCGGGGAGGTGTTTTGTCTGTCTGCGTCGATTCGATGCGGAGAAGACGCCGCTCTCCATCCATCCATCCATCCATCCACCCACCGATGGATGAGCGCATGTGCATAGAGACAGACAGACAGACAGACAGGGAGGTGGATCGATGTCTAGAAGAATGAACGAAACAAACAGGCGAGTTTTTCCCGTGCATTCACCTGTTTTGCGTTCCTGTGTGTGCGTGACTGCGTGTGCGTGATGCCTGTGGTGGCGTGGCGTGGTGTGCTGTGCTATGCTGTGCTGTGGTGAATGGTGTGCTTACATACATACATACCTGTCTACGTGCGAGGGCGGCGCTGGTTCCTTCCTTCCCAATTGATTGATACGCTTTATTGATTGATACGGCCGACATGACTGACGAGAAGCCAAGCCGCCCTCAGTGAGTGAGTCAGACATGATCCTGTACAAATGATTCTGACATACCTGCCCGTCTGGCTTGCGTGCGGCCGGGCGGGCGGGTGTGGGGGCTTTCCTTTTCCTTCCTTGCGCTTTAGCGCTGGGTCGGCCGGTGAGGTGACATCAGTGAGGTGTGTGTGTGTATGTGCGTGTGTGATGGCTGTGTCTGTCTGTCTGCATGAGTTTGATACGAATCCGTCATCCGTGGGAGGCTCGGCTCCCAGGGTGGAGGGGGTGGATTCACACGATGGGGTGGTGACGATTTTGATCACCAGTTGGGCCGGGAAGAGGGGGCTCGTTCTGTTTATCTTGTTTTGGTTTGGCTGTCTTGTTTGTTACCTTCCACTCACTCGCCACTGCATGAATTTTTATCCGATGCGGTTTCTGTTGCCGGGCCGGGCCGGGATTGTTTTGTTTTTGGCCCCTACCTGTCATGTGTGCTGTCTGTGGGGGTGGCCAGGGTCTATGTGCGTTTCTCTGCCTGCCTGCCTGTCTGAGACTCCTTCTGTATGGTGTTATGGTGTTGTGGGTGTCTGTGTGTGATGTGCGTGTTTCGCCTGCCCGTGCTGGTCTTTTGTTACCACGTCGGTCGGTGAATGCAATGCGGTGGTCGCTGTTGGTGCCCTTTTTGCCATGTGTTGTGCTGTGTGTGAGGGCGCGTTTGTGTGTGTTGGTTGGGACGGACGGGACTGCAGGCAGGGCAGGGCGGGGCGAAGGGAGGGAGGACTCACAGGGAAGAACGATAGGGACCTTATGATATCAATGATTTGTGGTTGTGGTCGCAACTTGAGTGAATCCTGGATGCGTCGACCAGTCGCCGCAGGAATGGAGCGGTGAAGGGAGAAGCCAACTCAAGACACACGTCTGTCTGCACACGCCACCTTAAGTCTCTCGACACACACGAGCCTGGGTGGAAGAGCGGATCAGATCCATTCCATCCATCCATCGACCGGTCAGAATATGTTCCACAGGTTCTCGACCTCGTTGCACACCTTGCTGCAGCACACCTGCACGGCGAACAGACACGGTGGACTGCACTGCATCTAAGTGTGTCACTATGTCTGTGCCGTGTATGCGAATGCGCCCGCCGGGCTGACCGATGCGCTGAGGCCGTAGTTGGAGATGGAAATCTTGTCCTCGACGTAATCCAACTCCTTCGCTGACAGATCAAAACGGGCAGACAGACAGACAAGCAGCAGCATTCATCCCCTGTGTCTACTCCCAAGTGTTGCACACACGTCAGCCGACCCACCTGGATCGCCCCGAGCGACCGCCCCGATGACAAACGTCGTGGGGATTTCCTGCACACACACACACACACACACACATGGGTGCAAGGGTGTATGGCGCACACACTCCGTCTCTGTCTGACTTTGTTGACATGTTTGGGCATCCAGTCGCGAAGCTTGACGAGTTTGCCGTCGACCGAGAGGCCCACCTTGCTGCCTCCGGGTGGCAGGTACTTGGTGACGGGGTTGCTGATGATCCGCATCAGAGTGGCCGACCCGTCCGTCGCCTTGATCTTGCTCTTCATCAACAGCTCAACTGAACACACACAGGTTCAGGGATTGGCGTGTGTGTGTGTGTGCGTGTTGCGTACCCATGAGTCCGGCGAATCGTTTGAAGGTGCGCGGGATCCTCAGCTGTGGCGAAACCTCGATGAGGACGTTGGACGCCGTGTGGACGTAGATCAGCAGCATACCCTCGCGATTCAACGGACTGTCCAGCAATGTCATCAAACACTGCACCGGGGAACCAACCCAACCAACACGCATCGCATCGACCAGGCAATGCATCCATCCATCCCCCGACCGGCCGACCTGATGGACAATGTCCGGTCGGATGTCGGCGATGTCGCGTTTGTTCTTGGCGAGGTACGACTGGTGGTCGTCACAGTTGAGCAGCTGATGCGACTCCTTCAGCTTCACCGTCTCCAAACACCTAAACCACACCACACCACAGCACACCACAGCACAGCACGGCACAGCACAGCACAGCACCAGCGGCACCAAACGACCCAATCTTCTCTTGGCGTGCCGTCTGTCTGTCTGTCTGTTTGTCTGTCTGTCTGTTGTGTGCTGCCCTCACTCACGCCTTCTCGAGCAGGACGACGATGCGTTGGCCCTTCTGCTTCTCCTCTAAAGTCCTCGGCACCCTCACATACTCCTCCATAGCTATGCTTAGGAAGCGCTGGTTGGTCGGCCTCAGATCAGAAACGGGATTGTCGACTGATCAACTCGAACTCCCCTGACACATGGATCTTCCTATTTCGCACCAGATCCCTACAGTACCTGTCCACCAAAACGCCTCGTCAGGGAGAGCGGGCCAAGAACCGCAACAGAAGTCGGCAGACCCTGGGATCGCCGAAGAATTTTTGAGCTCGCGCTGATCTGGAGCAAAATGGCACTGCTGATAACTGTGGGACGAAGAGGCGCTGCCCTGGCAGCCGCACGCACCTCGAGCAGGTGCTTCTCATCATCTCCAGCGACATCGACAGCAGCAGCATCGTCACCTCAGTCTGCAGGAGGTCCGGGCGCGACGACCTTGTGGCGGTGGGGCTGCACGGGCCACTCGTCGTTTCTGGGCAACAGCACGTCCGAGGCGTCCAAGACGCCTTCCAGGATAGAGGGCTTCAACGACACTACCGTCATTGCTGTGGGATCTGAACATGCCGCCTTCGTCGGTACGTCACAGACGTGCCAACAGCCAGCCAGACACACAGGCAGGCAGACAGAGAGAATGGCGCGGATCAATGAATCATCGCAGTGGTGACTGACCGTGTGTGGCTGTGACTGTGACTGTGCTATATCTGTTTGCAGACAGCGGGAAGCTGTACACGTATGGCGCCAACAAGTATCGTCAGCTGGGCAGGCCGTCCAGGGGGCCCAAAGCCGACGAGGACAACGAGCCGGGACTCGTCGAGTTAGACGGTCACACAGACACACAGACACGCACACACACACACACAAACACAAGGACAAGACAACGGATGGCTCACTCATTTCTTGCAATCAACATGTGTGTATCTCAGTGGCTTCGCCTATCGTCCAGCTGGCGTGTGGGGCTTTCCATACCGCAGCACTCACAGGTAGGTCGGCGGGAAGGGCAGGTCGGTCACAGATCCAGACAGACAGACAGACAGGCAGGCAGAAACAAAGAAGCCGCTGTATGTGTATATGTGTGTGTGTGGATCATGACTCGTTCGTTGCCGTGCCGTGCCGTGGTTGGTTGATCGATCAGCTGACGGTCGTTTGTTCACTTGGGGCTGGGGTGGCAGTTTCTTCAGCGGGTGCAACGGGCTGGGGCACGGCGACAGGAAAACCAGGGAGACACCCACAGAAGTCAGCAAGGTAGGCACGTGCCTGGATGCCTGGATGGGCGGGGCGGGGCGGGGCGGGGCGGGCTGATATGATTGATGTGAGCATTGCAATCAAAGGACCTGCCTCTGTTGTGTTGTGCTGTGCCGTGGGCGGTGTGGTGTGGTGTGGTGTCAGTTCATCGAGATAGATGACCCCGTCAAGTACGTGACCTGCGGGTATCAGCAGACCCTTGCACTCACAGGTAGGTAGGCATGTGGGTCAGTCAGTCAGCGATGACCGATCAGATCAGATCAGCACGTGAATGCCTTGGGCGGTGTCCTTTCCTTGGTGCGCTCGTTCGTCAGCGAGCAACACGGTGTACGGCTGCGGCAAGGGCGAGTTCGGCCGACTGGGGAGAGGACACAACTCGGACCAGCTCGAGTTCGAGGTGCGCATCTGTGTGTGCCACGCCACTCGTAATACGCACACACAGATGGACAGATGGATGGATGGATGGACGGACGCAGGAGGTCGAGTACTTCAGCACTCTGTTCATGAGGCCCGAGATCCTGAAGCTCACCACCGGCACCAACCACTCCATCGCACTCACAAGTGAGTGGGTGAGGGAGGGAGTGAGACAGACGAGCCTCTCAGCCGGACGGCCGGCCGGCCAGCTGGCTGATCTGTGGCCAACATTCGCAGTAAGGTTTTGTTTGGATGTGTTGTGTTGTGTTTGTCTGTTTCTTTAGAGACCGGCGAGCTGTATGTGTGGGGCCGCAACGACAGGGGGCAGCTCGGGACAAGCGACGGGGTCAGTGAGGGGGGGGGGGGGG
>CDMY01000562.1:264363-276373 GCA_001179505.1 Vitrella brassicaformis | reverse complement strand
GGGGGGGGGGGGGCGCATGGGTCGGTTGTGCGTAGCTCGCATTCAGGACGGTGGGGCATTTTGATGATGCGAGCAGTGCAGGACAGCATAGTCGGGGCTTTGAGACGAGCAGTGCCCCTCCCCCTGTGGGTATCGTGCCTATTCAGGTGCTCGAAACGACTCACACCACCATCATGATGTCGGACTCCCTGTATCTTCGTTGCAATTTGCTTCGTTGTCTTTCTTGTGTTGCAGCGTGTGCCAGAGGTTGATGCGCTGACCCCTCTCCCCTCGCAACCCGTCACAACGCCTTCCCCATTCACGCCCGGTACGTGAGACGCCGAGGCATGAGACGCAACTCGAGACACGTGTGCTTTGGCAGGTGCATCATGCCCAGCTTCGAAACCCGCCCTGAATCCTGAGGCTGACAGCGAGATGCACTCGCCCGCAGATTCTGAAGCACTTCGTGACTCGACACATACGCACAAGCGGCGTCCCCCAGGGACTCTTCCTCCTCCTTCAGGCGGCACTTCATCCGTCCCCCGGCCGTACAAAGCGGCTCTGCCATACCACTGCCTCGACGACGCCCTTCGGCCGAGAAGTCGCGAACCAAAGGTGGATTGCGGTACTCAGCAATCCCCGCTTGAGTGGCTGGCATCGTCGGTCACAGGGGCAATAAAGCGGGCGTTGACACCAGAGAGAAACAACAGGAAGTTGCGGCCGTCCAGCCGCAGAAGCAACCAGCACCCAACAGTTGAGAGGGGCTCTTCGCTTCCACCGAAGCTTCTGCCTGTCCGAGAGCCCTGGCACTATGCGACACCACAAAGGGGGAGGAGGAAGCCTGCCGAGTCTCCTGTACGGCCCCCCGTCACTATGGCGCCGCCCCCTGCCTCACTCGAGCCTCTACGCTTCTACACGCCCGGTAAGAGGCGTCAGGTGTCCCATGACATCGGCGCAAGGCGGGCGGCCCTTGCCCCTCTCCGGCAGAGGATGCTCGGGCCGCTTGATGTCACGCACAGGCGGATTGACTTGTGGCCGACTCTGGGTGTGGTTGGCGGGCGGGCAGACGGAAGGGCGCGTAGAGTCATGGCGAAAGGCGCCACAAGAGAGGATACGGCACCCCTGAAGCAGGTGCGGTGTGTGGAGGCTCGGGATCAGCCGCCGGTCGCGCGACAGTATGTTTCTTCTCGCCCCGTTTCGATGCCCCCAGAGGGAATCCCTCACCTGCCAGCGCCTGTCTCGACTTTCCTTCCGCCTTCTCGACCCACGATGTTTCGGCCCGGTCCATTCGTTGTCCCCTTTCGCGTGACGGCGTCCTACGCCCCACCAGCCTGCCTGTACCCTCGGCCTCCTCTTCCTTATCAGCCGATGAGCTATCTGCCAATGCCAATGGGTAGTGTTGGTGGTTCTTTTGTTGCTCAACCGCCCGTCTCCCTGACACACGCCTATCAATTGTATAGCCCTGGGGCTGTAGCAGCCTTCCCTGCAAGACGCAATGGGCCTTTGTCTCGTGAATGCCTTCCCCGTCCACCCATTGCGAGGAGACATTACCCCAGAGCAAGTGATCGTCCCGCGAGAATGGCTTCTATTGTGGAAGAACAAGTAGCCTCGCCAACCAATGACGAAGGGGAGGCAGCGACGGTCCATAGCCCGAGCTCCGCAATACCGCTGAGGGAGGAGGGAGGGCCAGCGGCAGGGGATCAGTCCCACCCCAACACAGCAGAGGCGTCTCGCGGGTATTGTCAGATATTCTCGTTCAGCAATCTGCATGTGGAAGTGGTGCACGGGGAGGATCAAGGCAAGAGTGGTGAGATGCTGCCAGGTGTCGATCACACTTGTGAGCACCAGCCCCTCAGCTCAATATACACTCCATCCTTCAGGACGCTCCCCCCATCAGGTACATATCGGCATGGATGGACGCACATGTCTCATTGGTCGATCAACGCCGAAAGCCAAAGCCCCCTGTATTTCTGATTCAATGCAGGCGAGGCAGCTGTCTCCATTCAGCAGCCTCCGGTGATTGAGAGGCCTGCTGCTGTCGACTCACAGCGGGCTGCACAGCGAGGGCCCCGTCAGTCCACCGCAGACACTGACGATGCCAGCCCCGATGGAGGGCAGGAGGGTGAGATAGACAGACATGGCAGATAGACACACACACAGCCCCATCAGACAACGGATAGGGCTCAGGGGGGCATCGACGGTGCTGCTGCTGGTGCTGCTGGTGCTGCAAAGAAGGTGGCCGTAGAAATGCATTGTCGTGCGGACAGTTCTTGACAATGGCTACACCAGCTGTCCCCAGGCTGCAGACCGACGAGTCTACACACCTCTCTCTCACGTACCTCACGTCAGTCCAGCCCTCTTATCTACAAGCCACACTGAGATCAGGACTGGAATCATAAAAAGCCTTCCTGCGTAATCGATGGATTCACCCTCACTTGGCCCCCGCGGTCACCTCCCCGCGCCCGTCAGATGCTCCCGAATCTTCGCCTCCAGCATTTCACGCACATCCTGAAAGCCGCACACGATGAATATGCAGGAGTGCCAACCAACATGACTACTGAGACAAATGCACCTGCTGCGGCATCCCCAGTGTGATGGCTGTGTCGTAGACCAGGATCTCCTTCCTTCTCGCGGAATCGTCTCTCTTGGTCGTGTGCACCTGTGGCTTGTTCCAAAAGGGCGCGAGCCACTGGGACAGACAATTCAGATAGACCTCAGTGGAGTTGGGAATCACCCGACTGCAGACAAGAGGGAATTGAGAGAGGCATGTTTATGACCGCGACGACCTCTTTGCGTCTTCGACCCACCTGAGTCCGCGTGAAGGTGTTGTGCTGAGCTGAGTCTTGACGGCCAGCAACTCGGAGAGACATAGCTGCACCCATAAAATACGCAGACACACAACCAATGGAGCATGGATCAACAAGCCGCCCCCCGCCAGCAGCCCTACCCGCGGCCCACGTGTCTCCTCGGGAGGGGCATTCATCCATTCGTGCTGCAGCAGCTCAGCCGCCGTCGGTCGCAGCGCAGAGTCGTGGCATAAGCACAGAGACAGGAAGTCTACAAATCCTGCACTGCAGCTCCGATTGAACAGCAAATCCTGCGCATGGGAAATACAGACAGCGCCAATGCGTTCGCAGTCTCTCCATGTCTCACAAGCCTCGACTGACCTTGATCGGGGGAATGCCTGGATGCAGCTGCACCGGCCCTTTCCTGGTCACTGGCAGGGCAGCAGGCGGCCTCGTGTCTATGTGCGGTACAGCGACATGTCGGCCTCCCCCATCCGAGGGCGCCCCGACAGGAAACGGGCACGTCGGTGGGGGAAAAGGCGTGCTGTCGATCATCTCAGATGTGGACACCAATGGGGGCGAGGTGGGCAGCGGCGCCTCACTAGCGATACAATCAAGAGACACATGCACTTCTCAGCAATTGTCACACTCATATGCAGTGTATTATGCACCTGTTGTCATCCCGTGACATCCTGGGATCGCTCAGGAGGCTGGTGAATCCCACGACGCTTCCCTGGTGCGATGGTGTGAAGGGTAGGGGGGTCGACGGGAGGGGCGGAGGCAGGGGAGGGGGTGGCGGCTGCTCGGCAAATGCTTCCTCCAGCAGGATGCCCATCGTCGAGGCCTTCTCGTCCAGACCGTCTCTGTTGACAGAGATATGACGGGCAGAGACATAATGAGGCATGTGTGGCCATCCTTGTGTGTACTTCTCGTCGAAGATCTGCAGTCGGCCCTTCCTCTGAGCTATCTCATACTCATCCTCTGCATCAAAGCGAAAACATTCAGAAGAAGAAGATCTATCCTACTTTCGTTCTTTCTCCTTCTCTCTCCGCTTACCCGACTCATCGTCGATTGACTCCTCCTCACCCGCCTCCTGCCTCTGAACACAAACACCCATCGACATCCGTCTTATCTCGTCCCGCCCGCCCACCCGCCAGCCGGCCGGCCAGGCAGCATTTTTTACCTCCTCGTCTTGCGCCTCGATGGCCACATAGTACTGCACCCCGTACTCGCCATAGGTGTACGACCGCCGCTTGCCAGACACATCAGTACCCATTGTGGAGGGCTGGGGATCCGACTGAGGCGACAGCTCGCCAGGCCGCTTGTTTTGCGGCCGGCGGGGAGGCCTGCAAATCAGTCGGTAAGAAGCTTGAAGACGATTGTTCATTTCTTTCTTTCTCGGCCGCCCACTTACGCGGGAGGGTGTCCCCCCTTGCTCTGTCTGCGCGCCTCCACCCTGAGGCTTCTTCCCCCCTTCCTGCTCTTTCTCTCAGCCTCAATCTGCGCCTTGAGAGGCAGGACCTTCGACACGTGGTGTAGCAACACGTCATACCCTCCCACAGCCGTTGCCAGCAGCAGCAGACCCAGGTCGAAGATGTCGACTTCATGAAGGCGGCCCATTGGGGGTGTCTGGGTCAGGTTGGACAGGCGGAGCGTCTGCATCTCGCTGGGCATGGGGAGGGCTGGCGCGGACGGGGAATGAGACATGGACAGCTGCTGTTGGAGCGAGCTGACATGATCCATCGCGCATTGAATGAAGAGGATGATTCTGTCTCGTCCTTGTTGCTGTGCTGACCTGTCTGCTGCACCTGGGTCGTCGGCATTCGGACCACCCGAGTGGAGTGAGTTTGGAGGTCCCGCCTGTCGATGCGACTTCTCGCCTTCTGACTCAGCCTCCTGCACAAGGCAGTCAAAGACGTGAATGATCAGCGCTCATTCATTTCATCCGAGGCATGCTCACAGCGATGTTTCGGACGGTGGGTCCCTTTGAGTATCTGTGCCTTCTGCGCGCATCGCCCACGGCCCCGGCTCCCTCCGCAGGCGAAGCGGCACTCACCTGCGCCGTGTCACGCGCTGTGCACATCATAGATAGAGACACAAAGCGACGAAGAGACACACATACAGTGGGTCTGGTCCGGCGTGTCCCTGCACCCAACCCACCGACTTACACTCTGTTTGCAGTGCAACTCGTGTTGAGAGCCCCAGCGAAAGCTTGCTGTTCGCCTTGTGGTCGAACAGCACCTGGGACGTTGTCAGGCCACCGTGCAGAGAACGGCACTCACGATGAAGCACGTCCAGAGCCTACACACCGAGAATCACAGAGCAATACTCTTTGCTTCTTCCCTTAGCGTACAGTGAGCAGCGGCAGACACAGCTCGCGCAAGCAGAGCTCGGGAAGGCCTGTGACAATGCAACAGCAGAGATAAAGAAAGAGACAGAGGGTGTGCCTTCAATCCCTCCACGGGTCATGCGTGAGCATACCTCCGACGACCTGGTTGAGCGCGTCAAGAGACCCGGCTTCCATGTACTCTGTGACGACCGACGCATGCGCCTCGGGCTGATTCACCGCCATGCCATGCACAGCTGGATGACGGACAGATCAATGAAGGTACACAGACAGACAGACAGACAGACAGACAGACACAAGGACCAATGATTGAGGAGGCGTGCAGGCACTTGATTGACAGTATGGCGTTTGTGCAGTCAGCCAGTGTTTTCACCTGACCGATGAACGCGGGCGAGAGCCTCTGCAGGTGCTGCCACTTGCTCACCCAACGAGAAAGGCTCGCCCTGAACGAGATGATTCATTGATCCATCGAGATCGACCACATCAGCCATGTGTGCTTGACCTCAGTTCCCTGGACACGAGAGGTATCTCACTGACGACCAAGATGCTCAGACTGTGCGGGTGAAGCATCTTCTTCATGCGGTAAGAACGACCTACATGCACACATTAACGGACAGACAGACAGACAGACAGACAGACACAGAGAGAGAGGGGGGATGTCGGTCTCATCGTGTGTGTCTGGCTAGCCTCTGCTCATTCACTCTTCTTAAATAGTGTCCCGATGAAGACCATCTCGTCCAGGTTGATATCCGGCGCAGCCGGCTGCAGCAGGATCACCGGTGGCCCCGCGTCCCTTTCCCTGTCGTCTGTTGTCCTCATGGCCATCCCTCCTCCCTCCCCCAGATGCTGCTGCATCTGCTCACGACGATGAGCGGTCTTCATCCGACAAACAAACAGCAGGCGACGGAGCAAGGGGCAGAGACAAGCATGTCAGCATTCACTCAGTCTTTGCTACCATCTTTATGGGCGTGAGTAGCTCTGCCGCGTCTTGATACCTCGCCCTATCCATCGCTATCCGCATGTCGATGCTGCTGATGGGGATGATCCCTCCGCCCCTTCCCGCAGCAGCAGTGTCCCTGCCGATCTCCCTGGTGGTGTCCCTGCCCGCAGCAGCCGGATGTGGTCCAATCTGCCGTGGTGGGCTTCGCTCGTGCCGCAGCCTGGGGTGCGATTGAGGCTGAGGGTAGGGTGAGGGGCGGGGAGGCCTGCGGTGGGGCTGGTGAGGCGACTCGCGACGCCCTGCCTGTCGTGTCACCATCTCATGCATGCACTTCCCTTGATTCCGCTGCTGGTCCCATGGATTCTTAAGACAGCTCGACGCGTCGAGATCGCAAAGGCGCCCCCAAGGCCCCCAGTCTCTGAAGAAAATGGCTGAACAAAGCCTGGAGGACTTCTGCGTGCCCATATTCGATGAGCTGGGGGTCACTCAAAAGGAGCGGACGGTCTTCACCCGGGCGCTCCGGGCGCTCTGCGTCAGAAATGTGCGAACCCTCGCCGCTGCCGTTCCGGAAGACTTGGCGGCTCAGAAGCTGCCGATAGTCGTCGTGCGGGAGCTGTGTGCCCGGGGGAAGGATGCCGTGGCCACTCTGTCCCCGGTTGGATGCACCAGTGCGCCTGGTGGTGTGACACATCGCGAGACACCGAAGGAGAAAAAAGAAGGTAAGCACACAGAGGGGGGGGGGGACGCAGCGCTGGCTGGCAACCCTCTGGCTGTGTGCGTGCAGACACTCTGTTCCATGATTGCAAAGAGTCTGAAAGCCCCAAGGAGTCTCAGACGTGTTAGCAAAATCAATCACCGATGTCTCGCGCACATACGCACTCACCTGCGTGCCTGCAGCTTGTGCCTGCACGGTGACAAGGTCAGCATCAGCACCCTCCATCCACTCTGGGGACGGCGAACAGAACGCCCCTCCAAGAGAACAGACCACGGCCGTGAATGTGACCCCCAGCCCCAGACCTCCCCCTCCGTGGCTACTCCCCACTGCCGACGTGTTCAGCACTCAGTCGCTGACGCAGCTGTTTATCGCTTTTGTGACTTCGCCTTATATGCAGACATGGTCGAAGGTGGTAGTTTCGATATCTGTGTTCGCGTGGCTAGTGTGGAATACTCAATTGAGACAAATGCACGGCGGGGACGGAGGGGGCAAGTGAATGGAATGGATGGATGGATGGACGGACGAGTGAATGGCGTTCCTCGTTCAGGGAGTAGACAGGGTTGAGTCTCTAGATACACACACATCCCTCTCTAAATCCCCCTCACGGCGACCAGAGATACGGCCTCGGCACGGCCATTAGCCCATGCACACGTAAGCACACAGACGCCCACGAGCAGAAAACAGGCGCGGCACGAGCTATCTAGCAACAGCCAAGGGGCTCCGGTCATCCCTCCATGAATGGAGTGAATGCATTCTGACTACACTGCTCCTCTCGCACCCTTCCATCCACACAGGCAGGCAGGCAGGCAGGCCGTCGCTGACCGCCATCACCCGAAGTGGATGGGTTTCCCGTGCGCGGCCATGCAAGCCTCCTTGACGGCCTCCGACAGCGTCGGGTGGGCGTGGCACGTCCTGCGGACACACACAGACAGACACACACAGACAGACACACACAGACAGACACACACACACGCACACCATGTTGCCAATCTCTTCCTGTCGCTCACCCACCCACCCAGCCATTGCCCCGCCCACCCACCTGGCGACATCTTCGCTTGCGGCGCCATATTCGATAGCGAGAACCATTTCGGCAATGAGCTCTCCTGCGTTGGGCCCTATCATGTGTGCGCCGATGACCTTGTCGCTCTCGGCCTCAGTGATGACCTTAACCAGCCCCTCGCTGTCGTCGTTGGTGCGCGCCCGTGAGTTGGCGGCGAAGGGGAAGGAGCCCTTCTTATAGGCGATCTTCTGCTCCTTGCACTGCTCCTCCGTCAGACCCACGCCGGCCACCTCGGGGTGCGTGTACACCACACCTAAAGCAACACACACACACGAGATGCATCCATCATGCGATGGATGAGGGAGTGTCTCTGTGTGTGTGTGTGCCTGGTATTGCGTTATAGTTGACGTGTCCGGCGCCCTGGCCGGCGATGAGCTCCACGGCCGCGATGCCCTCCTCCTCGGCCTTGTGGGCCAACATGGGCTGCATTCATGGCACATATGAGACGTGTGCCGATGAGGCGCTACGTGTGTTGGTGGGTCTGTATGTGGTTACCCCCACAATGACGTCACCGATGGCCCTCAGAGAGGGGAAGTTGGGCACCTGGAAGGTGTGGGGGTCAACATCCACACGACCCATCTGACATACACACACACACACACACACACACAAATACACACAAATGTGGCCAGTTGATCTGGTCGGTAAATGTCAGCATCTCGGAGAGTGCACGTCCCTCCTGACCTTGTCTTTGGTGACGCCGAGTTGCTCGAGCCCCAGGCCCTCGGTGAAGGGCACGCGGCCGACGGACAGCAGGATCTTGTCACACTCAATCTGACATACATCGATGGATGCGTGTACGAATGTGACGCAACAGAGTAACCGTCGGTCAGTGCCCTCCCCTCTCTCACCTTGGATTGCGCGCCGCCCTTTGCCGGCTCTGCGAAGTAGCGAGAGAGGGTGACACACAAGCACGAACCATGCAGTCTGGTGTCACCCACCTGTGATGACTGTTGCTCCGTTCGCGTGGACCTCCGCACCGACCACCTTGGTTCCCAGGTGGAACTTCATGCCCTAGATGAGATGAAGAAAACACACACACACATATATAGAGATACGCGTGCGTCCTTCGCTGCTCACCTGTTTCTCGAGCGTCTTCTGGAAAGCCTTGCCCACCTCGCCGTCCTGAAGAATGGACACCACTCACAGCTGCCACTGCCTCCCCCCTGCACCTGCCACCACTCACTCACCAGTGTGCCGGCGATTTTGTCAGTGAATTCGACCACTTCGATCTCGGCCCCGAGCCTGCCCCAGACGGAGCCCAGCTCCAGCCCGATGTAGCCGCCCCCCACCACCACCATCTTCTTGGGCACGTCCTCCAATGCGATGGCACCTGTGGACGTCAGGATGGTCTTCTCGTCAGCCACCAGGGACCCGCCCGGCATCGGGGCGGGGTCAGATCCCGTCGCGATGATGATGTTCTTGGCGGACAGCTGCTTCGACTGAATATACATACATACACACATACAGGGGAGAGAGGGAATATGGCTCGGTCCTTCGCTGTCTTACCCCTCCCTCGTTGAGGTCAACGGACACCTCTGTGGGCCCTGTCAGCTTGCCCCAGCCCTGATGACACAATACCACCATCCACACATGATATTGACACACAATCGATTCACAGACATCCATGTGCACATGTCCCGCTGGCTACCGCTCCCTCTCTCCGTCCCTTTCAGCTGTGACCTTGATGTAGTCGACTTTGTTTCTCTTGAACAGAAACTCGATGCCACCGGTGAGGCCCTTGACGGACTTCTCCTTCTGTGCCATCATCTTGGCAACGTCGAAGGCAGGATTGTCGAAACTGATGCCCATCTTGGCGTAGTCATGAAGCATCTCCTGAGAAACAAAGAGAGAGAGGGAAAGCGATTGACCATTCTGTCCTCCATCTGCAGGATGACGCGCCTGCCTACATGGTATTTATGTGAGATGTTGAGCAGCGCCTTGGATGGGATGCATCCGACGTTGAGGCAGGTGCCGCCCAGGGCGCCCCGCTTCTCCACACACACCGTCTTGAGTCCCAGCTGGGCCGACTTGATGGCCGCCACATACCCGCCAGGCCCGCCGCCTATCACAGCCACGTCGTAGGCCTCGCTCGCGAAGCCACGCGACGCATTCTGGAAGGCACGGTGGAATGGTGGTGATTGAAGACCTGAGCGCCCTGATCTCAGCATCATGGCATCAGCGCGCGGTGAACGTCAAAACGTTGAGCTTGCAGTGCGACTGAGCTCGCACATGCATCACGCCCCCACGCTCTTCGTAGAGATTCCATCCCGTTCCGGTGCGTCGAGTGATTCTGAATCTTTCGTCAAAACCATCCATCCATCCATCTATTCATTCGGTTCGACGTCCCCGAGCGCTGAGCCCCCGTCTCAACGCACAAGAGTCACAACAGGCAAGCGGACAGACAGACTGACAGCTGCAGCAGGCGTGACTGAACGACTTCCTCTTTGCTGTGTGTGTCCCTTGGTCTGTCTTTTGTCTGTCTGTCTGGGATGAGTGCAGAGATGATTGGCCGTTCTGCGTGTCTCGCCCTGTGTGTGGCCGTCGGTGCCATCGCCCTGTGCGTGACGGCCACCACTACGCATCGCCAGCACATCGACACAGCTTTGCACCAGCACGGTGAGAAATCGCAGCTTTCACACCGGCACCCATGCGTGAATCAGTCAGCATTGCAATGTGCAGTTCCCTCTGCTCGGCTATCGGCACTTCTGAAGCGACACGCCGGTAGGTGACTGGACAGACCGGAGCCTCGCACATACATACAGTCCATTTTATTTGGCTTGTATTGCTTTCTTGCCCGATATCAAGCCATACAAAATGGATGGATGGATGGATGTGTTGCGTTGTGTGCAGCCATGGACGCCGACCAGCCTTTGGGCGCTGCCGCCATCCACGCTTCCCGCTCCCGCGTGCGCACGCCCATCCATCCTTCCATGCCACATCTGTCTGTCTGTCTGTCTGTCTGTCTGTGTCTTTCCTGGGTCTCCGTGTGTGCTTTCAGGGTGGAAAGGTGGTGGATGGGTCATATCGTCCAGCGGATAAAGATGATAGCTACAGTGACTTCCGTATACCAACGAAAGCGGAACGCGAAGAGAGAAAGCGGGAGAAGCAGAAGGAGAAGCAGTGGCGTATGCTGGCAGATAGACAGACAGACAGATGACGTGCGTCAAATTGACATGTTTCTCTGTCTGTCTGTCTGTCTGCGTGGCTGTCTGTCTGTTACGTATCCCCGTGGCTTCAGGCGAGTGTAAGGACGACGACGAGTGCACGGAGAAGGGCCAATTCTGCTACAAGCACGTGTACAGCCAGGAGTTCCTCCACACGCACTCCGTCGGGATATGCAAGGCAAGCGAAAGATAGAGGTCAAGAAACCCCCTCTCTCTGATTGCTTGACTGCACGGTTGCAGGCGGCGGGCGAACATTGGGACACCGGGTGCGGCAAGAAGTTTGCCTGGTCCGAGAAGCACCCCTGCAAGGCCGGCCTCAAGTGCAAGAGAAAGACCTACACCGCATGGTCTTGGGTCGTCCCTTTCGCGCCCTCCCTTGACGTGACAACGCGTCACGTCTGCGTCAGGCCTTACGAGTAGTTAGCAAGCTCGCCAGCCGAAGGGCCAAACACCACACCACACAATTAGCTGGCACACTGTTAGCATAATCACACGGAGGGGTGACACTACCTATATGTGTCTCCGCTGCCTGTCTGTCCGTCTGTCTGTCTGATGGGTGGATGGATGGATGTGTTGGCAATCGATAGCTGATTTAATTTAACACACACTCACACACACACACACACACACACGGACGCCCGGTTTCTGTTTTCTTACATCCATCGGTCGGTGTATGGATTTTGGACGGTCATGATGGACAGGCCAGCTGTGGTTAACCGACGGCATTCGTCAATGAATTGTGCAGCACAATGTGCATGTGCAGCTCCACACACACCGTCTTGAGTCCCAGCTGGGCCGATTTGATGGCCGCCACATACCCGCCAGGCCCTCCGCCTATCACAGCCACTTACTTACCCCCCATGATTGAGTTGGTGATTTCTCGGCTGTTTCTCCTCCTTTTCGAATGAGCGAGCGTGTATCGGACTACACCCAACCCCCTCCACCTACCCTCATCCCGCGAGACGGCGGCGGGCCCCCCTGTTGCGCATGCAACGAGAAAGGGACGTCTGCGCTGT
>CDMY01000562.1:229541-259855 GCA_001179505.1 Vitrella brassicaformis | reverse complement strand
GGCCATGGAACAACGGTCGGTCAGTCGGGAAACAATGAGGGAAAGGAGTGCAGCAGTGAAAGGGGAGAGACGGATTTTGTTTATGAGACAGGAGAGCGAGCAATCAACGCTCCACACACCACACCACACCATCCCTCCCTCCCTCCCTCCCCCTCTGTATCTCAGTTTGTTGGGCAGCGCCATGGATGAGATCAGTCGGCTGCGGCAGCAGCTGCACGACGAGGAACATGCCAGGTGGGGGAGTGGGTGGACGTCATGTCACGTCACATCACACACATGCCACACAACTTCTACTTGCGGTGTGTGTCTCAATTGATTGCTGCTGCAGGAGGGTCATGGAGGAAGAAGTGTACAAGCTGGTCGAGGACGTAGTCGCCAAAGTCAGGCACGAAATCGCACTGGTACGCACCTACCCCACCGAACCGCACATCCGATTGACCAACACACACATGCCATTCCGTTCCACTCCCCCTCCCCCTCCCCCTCCCCCTCTCGGCTGGTTGTTTGTCAACACACGTATCCTATGCTTACCCACAGGAGCGTCAGGAGCGTGAGGCTACGGAGGAGACTTTGCTGCGGCTGCTCGAGGAGACGTGCACCAAACTCAACGACGCAGCACAAATCGAATGATTGATGGGGCCGGGCCGACAGCCGTGTAGCCAGCCGGACGGGGCGATGGGTGGGGGTGTGGTGTGTGGGTGATACGGGGCAGGACGCATGGACCGTCTGGTTGGCTGGCTGTGGTAACTAGTGTGAATGGAATGGAATGGCTGTCTGTCAGTTTGTCTGTGCGGAAAGGAAAGTGTACCTAGCAGTCAGCCATGGACCGGACAGACATCCATCCCTGACATCCATCCATCCATCCATCGGTGGCCGCCCTTAGACCCAAGGCAGCGAGCGAAATCCCGCACTCTGTCCACATCATAGTTATACACACACGAAAGCTTCCCGGATGTCAATCACATCCGTCACCCCCACTCCTAGCTTGACGTCTGTGCCTTATGGCCCTCTAGCTGGATCCCGCGTTGCTCGAGGCACTTGGGGCACTCGCACACAAACAAGTAGTGCATCAGCTTCTCCTGCCGACTCGCCAGAGGCAGAGAGCAATCGATGTACGAGATGCACAGCTCCTCACCGGCACTTATCTGGCCGCACACCACACCACACACAGCGGGAGTGCAGTGCGCAGGAGTTGATCTCCCCTATCTTCGATGGCTTAGGTAGGTCCATACTTCTCTCAGTGTGGTGACAGTCAGTGTGGAGTCTTCCTTGAGGCTGCCCACCGCACAGTTGGGCACACACGAGTGGTTGAAGCTGCTCTGAAGGACGCACACACCTGCACACACACACAAACACACACACACACACACACAGATGGCTGAATGGCTCAAGTGAGCTCCGAGCGACAATGCCTCCCTCCCTCCCCCCTCCCTCTCCGTGTGCCTCTCCTGTTTTAACTGACCGACCAGCTGCTTTGAGCACACAGAGGCCTTCACACTGGGGCACAAATGCAGCGATGGTCAGCGATTGGGCGTTGAGCATCAGCTGACCCAGCAGCAAAGACACCGTATCGGAGCTCACGAGTGTGGCCGTCAGCTCCTCGTCGCTCAGGTGCTCTGCAATGGCCCCTCGCAACTCCCCCGACAGCAATGCCGTGGCACTCGACACGTCAAAATCTGCGTGCACCACACAGACACACACAGACAGACAGACAGACAGACACACATACGAATGCATTGCACCTCTCAACTCTGTCTCTTTTATCCGTTAGTATCAGCCAAACCTGCGACCTCTGCTGTGTGTGGCGCCACAAGACGCTCAAAGGGGCGGCATGCGAGTGAGAAGGCCGCCCGCAGCGCATCCCCCTCGGCCGCTCTGCCATCGTCCCTGAGCGACGGCAGCAGCTGGCAGGTCGTTCCGGCAACACGCGCAATGCACCGAGCAACGGCCTCAACAGTGACGGGGCTGTCCTTGCCATGCTCTCGCTGCCAGCCCCTCAGTCGTGCCAGAGCCCCTTTCTGCATCATCTTGACCCATTGCCCACCCTGCTGCTCACAGGTCACACTGCAGAATAAAGGAGCCCCAGCCTCATCAGCTGTCTTGTCAGGAAGGATCTTCAGGCACTGCTCGCACCACGGGATGGACAGACTCTGAGACTCATTGGCCGCTGATGAGAACATGTGGAGCGGCCAGCACACCAGCGGGATCTCGATGAGGACGTCGTAGTCACTGGCCAAGGCTCTCTTGGCCCGCACGGCCTTGCCCTTGTTGGGGTGATGGACGATGGAGAAGTCATACGCCGATGTGAACGGCCGATACTCGTCCAGCTCATTAAAGGCATCAGCACCAACGACAGCAGCAGCACCACCAGCATATGGCGCAGCCATCCCGAGCGATGCGATGATGAATGAATCGACGTCGTCAGTCAATCAGTTCTCTCCACGCGGCTGCAACAGAAAGCAACAGTCTGAGAGCAAGATCCGCACGCATGGAGATCCTGCGACCTTAACCCGCAGAGTGTGCCGGGCTTAGGCTCTCCGTCAAACCCATAACCGACCGACCGCCTGCCAGATCTGGCCCTGCATCTCCATCGCGCCGTTGCGGTCTTGTAGACCACGACCATCCTGGTGACCTCAACACCTGCATGGAGATGCTGTGTCATCGTTTGATGCATTCATTGTATGTATCCCTTTGTCTTGTCAGGCTGGCCGACAGGTGCTGCGCATCGCATCCCTCCAACCAGCTCTCTGATCCGCCACCTGCCTGACCAACTGCCTGACCCACCACCACACCACAGGCAAGCCACCCATCCTTCACAAACACATGCACTCTCTGTTGTATGTGTGTATGTCAGGCTGCCTCTCGTCGCTCCACCGGCAGCTGGACGAGATGAACCACAGCGACACACAGCCTGGTGAGAGGACAGGAGGGCTGTGTGGTGCGGCCAATGCGGCTGGTGATGGTGGTGCAGGGGGAGTTGAG
Organism: Vitrella brassicaformis; assembly: GCA_001179505.1. Lineage (NCBI taxonomy): Eukaryota > Vitrellaceae > Vitrella > Vitrella brassicaformis. Next base: position 256,873 of record CDMY01000562.1, on the reverse strand, counting down.
GCGCCGGGGGCTGCTGCTGCTGCTGCCTCCCTTCATGGAGGTGCCATCTACGGTGTGCTCGGGTACACGATGCCCATGCCGGACGACCTGCCTGCGCGCTCGCGTAAGCCCAACACTCACGCGCACACACACACACGCACACTCGATCAACGGATGAATCGGTCGGGTGTGGTCGATCAGGTCTGCTTCTGAAGGAGAAGGAGAACGGCGTGCTCGACTTGTTCCTGGAGGTGTGGACGGCCCAGGCCATCAAGACCCACTTCTCCCACCGACTCAACGGCCGCACCAAAGACGACGTCCAGCAGGCCGCAGACATCCTCTTCGACAGATACCGGGAGCGCCGCGACAAGGCAATGGCCTTGCACGCGACCCAGGCGTGATAAGCTTATCGAGCTGAGCAGGAGAGACCCCGAAGAAAAACCCTACCTTCTCACCGATGTTTGTTGATACAATGTCAGACACAGCCCCACACCACACCACACCACGCAATGATCGCAATCAATGTCAGGCCGAGACCCTAAAGCACCTCAACCTGTCTCATTGCAACCCACTCGCCCATCCGTCTGTCCGTCCGTCCGTCCGTCCATCCATTGATCACACAAATAAATACGCATAGCATGGCATGCGTCCGTCCGGGACTGCGTGTAGTCAGTAGCTAGCTAGCTAGCTAGCTGGGCACACCACCACCGCCTCCCCATCCCCACACGTCGGGCAGTCAGTCATAGACACCCACACGCACGCCGGCACACACGTTCGTGCGGCACAGGTGTGTGTGCGGCTGTCTGACAGGCAGGCAGGCAGGCAGGATCTACTAGTAAAGCGATCTCTCACACCGGCCGCCCACCCTCACCCTTGAATAAGCTGACCGGCTGACCGGCTGACAGACAGACACAAAGTGACACAAAACAGGAAGGCCACAAGAAACGAAGGGAGGGAGGATGGGCGCGCACATACAGGCAGGCAGAGAGGGAGAGGGAGAGAGAAAGAGGGAGAGCGAGAGAGAGAGAGGGCGGGTGTCGGGCCGGCAGGGCAGGCACTGTGAAAAAAGACTGACAAGTACCTGTTGCTTCCCTCTTGCCAATCGGCACACACCACACAAGCCGTTGCCGATCGGCACACACAAGCCAGCGATAGTCAGCCGAGCACCACATGGGCGGCTGATAGACACAACACCTCCTCTCCCCTCCCCCACACGCACGAGCACACCCACATGCATCAGACAGAACAGCCTTCAGCAGGCTCCGCTCCACCCTCACAGATAATGCAACGACCGACAGACAAGCCTGGCAGCCATATCAAAACCAACACATATTGCAATGAATGGGTGCATCACCCCACCCCACACCCGACCCAGCTCATTCCCCCCAAAAACGCCACACAACCAAAGTGTGCACAACCAAAACACAAACCAACCAACCACATGCCCCTCTCCTCACCCTCCCCCCCATGGCACCCCCCTCAATCAGATCTGATCAGACGAAGTCCATTCTCTTGCCATAGACGTTGGCCCCGTTCACGTCGTAGCCACCATACCCGTTGTCTGGCTCGCTCATCACATAAGACTCCCGCCGCCCTCTCCCCCTCCCCCTCCCCCGTGGTCCGCGGTCCATGTTAGAGGTGAGTTTGATGTCGTCGCACGGCTGTGGGCGGCGCTTGACGAGGCAGAGTTGGAAGAGGAAGCAGAGGAACAGCGGCACCGACGACAGGACGTACGTCCACGTCGCGTATTTGTCGGGACCGTCGGGCGACCGATACCGGAACATGTTGGGACCCTCAATGCCGAAGTTCACACCTGAGGGATGGACGGATGGATGGACAGAGAGAGGCAGAGAGAGAGAGGGTTGGCTCGCTCCCTCTCTCTGAGTTGGGTGCTCTCTCTGGGTTGGGTGCTCTGCTCGCTCATGCGTCTGTCTGTCTGCAGGTAGGTACCTGTGAGCAGGGCGAAGACGGCGAGTGCAACGCTCCAGAGGAGTAGGAAGAAGGTGGAGCAGCAGTGGACGGCCCAGGACTTGAAGAGCAGCGTCAGAGCGAGCAGCGACGAGCCGAACAGCAGCACCCCCGTGACGATGTGCTCGTACACAGCCACGGGTGCGTTGTGGGTGAGGTCGGTCTCGTTGATGGTGGGCACGGCCATCATCCACAGCCAGATGCCGCACACGGCCACATAGAAGTTGAAGAAGGCCAGGCAGCAGGGCCCTCTGACGTTGGCCGCCTGGAGCTGCCTCATCGACACTGCGTCGTCCTCCTGCTTGTAGGCCACCTTTGTCCACAGACTCAAGACGCCGAGGCAGAAGGCCGCCACCCCATAGTAGATCACATCGTCCTTGTGCACCTGAATGTCCCAAAAACACACGCACGAGTGCTGCCGTCGATGCGCCCGTCTGTGTGTGTCAGATGGGATGGCAAGCCCCACCCGAGCCCACCTCGTGCTCATTGTTGTTGTCGAGGTCCATGAGCAAGAGAATGAGCCACCCGAGCATCTGGCCCGTGTTGATGCAGGCGTATATCGCCAGGACCGTGGGCGTCAGCTCGGCGTGCTTGACCGACGATATGCACACCGTGAGGCACAACAGGCCGCCGACAGCAAGGAAACACATGTGGTAGATGCCCCATGGCGCCGGCGACAACGGCACTGACACACACACACCACACACAGAATGGAAGGCAGGCACGAGGTATGTTGATGCCGTGAGAGGAAAGGGCGGATAGTCTGTATGAGAGCGCACCTTGCACAATGGCAATGACAATCAGCGCAAGGCCGAAAAGAGTGGCTACCGAGGTGAACACACAATCCGCTGACACACACACAGACAAACGGGCGGACAGACAGACAGAAGAATAATCAGTATCGGCTCTCCTCTCCGCTGCTTGCTTCATTAAGTGGATCTGACTGACCATCGAGGGAACAGAAGCGTCTGCGTTCATTGAAGAGTAACCTCCCCATCTCACTCGCTCACTCTCACTCCTCAAACCTTTTAGCGTGTTAATGCCCTTCCCTCTTCACCCTCTTCTCCTCGCAGATCAAAACCCTTCCCCGGGTGATTCCTGCTGCGTGTCGTTCGTTGATTGTGCCACCGACCTGACGTTCCGTAAAACCGCCAAAACCCTTCACCCCTCGCCAGAAACCCTGCGCGGCTTTCCACCACCGACTGACTTTGCGATCCCATCCCACCGATCCCATGGATCCCACAAGTAGGGAGGGAGGGAGGGAGCGGAGTTGCTTCTTTTCTCTCGAGCAGCCTACCTAGCCTGTCTTGTCTGTCTTGCTGGTGTCAGTCAGTCAGTCAGTCAGACTGAGTCAGTCAGAGGTGAAGTGTGGCATTGATTACAGTGAGTGATTGGCTCTATCTGCTGCAGTCACTGCAGCACTGCCTTTTTTGTGAGTGTGTGGCCTTACTTCGTCACTCAGGTCCATCTCATCTCATCTTCTCTGGTGCACACAGCCATCCATCGCTCCATCGGTGTGCAGTGAGTGCAGCATAGGCAGCGTGGGTTTGGTAGGACAGACAGTGATGGCCATAGAGGGGAGTGAGTGAGTGCAGTGCAACGGTCTCTTCAATGGTCCCATCACGACGACCTCCACTGGTAGAGGGACTGACTGAAAGGTGTGTGGGTCTGCTCTTCAATGTGAGAGTGAATGCCTAACCCAATCTGTGCATGTGCATCCGCCCACGAGAGAGGAGCAAACGGACAAATCAATGGAGGATCAAAGAATCAGTCCAAGATGCAATACACACACACACACACGGGCGAAAGCTCCTGTCTGTGGAGCCGCAGCCGCACATACCAGAAGGCCATACTTGATTGGGGATGAAAAAGGAAGTGTCTCACCAGCAATCAACACTCTGAGAGAAACCCACACAGTGTCACACAATCATCAGTCATGTCTCCCTGTCCCTCCACGCCTCCTTCTGTCTTTTCCACTCGCCGGCCCTCTGCCTCCGATACTCCGATATGCACTCCTTGACCAGCCCCCGGGCCTTTCTCTTCATCTTGGCGGCCATCTCACCATCACCATCCACAGGGCTGCACATGGCGACCTTCAGCAGGTCCCCACACGCCTCGCGCCAGTGGTGCAGACGCGCACAGGCGATTCCTCGGCGGTAGTGCGCCTTCATGGCCGCCGAGCGGTCCTCAGGCGAAGCCGTGGCGTCCTCCGTGTGTGTGAGAGCGGCCGTCAGCGACCGCAGTCGCTGACGGCCTCTCTGTATCGGTGCAGCTTGAGATAGCACGACGCCCGGTTGAGCAGGAGGGTCCGCTCAGCCGATAAGATCTCTGCGCTGCGGTCGGCCGACGTCGTGTTGGGCTGCCCATAGGACTGCAGGAGGCCCAAGGCGCTAGTGTAGTCGTCGAGGGCTGCCCGGTGGTCGCCTCTGCTGAAGAGTTCGTTGCCTTTGGCCTTTTTCTCGAGGGCCGACGAGAGCAGAGTGCGGCGGACGGCCAACCCAGGCCCTCCGCCCTTGCCGATCTGCACCTTCATGGGCTGCCCCTGCCTCCCTTAGCGGACTCCGTCCTCTCCTTCACAAACGCACTGCCTGCGTGGTGGCTGGTGGTGGTCGTGGCCGCCCGTTGGTCAGCCCCGGAGTCTCGGTCAAGCCTCTCTGCCTCTTGGTCAGCCCATCTGTCCCAGGCGGCGTAGTAGGCCTTCATGTCGGCCTTGTCGCGCTGCAGCTGACGCGCCTCCCCCTCCGCCTCGCCCTGGTTGTCCTTGTGCGGGGCAGTGGCGGCGTGCTTGAAGGGGTTGTCCACCTTGTGTTTGGTCTTTGGGGCCTTCCTGTAGTCCTCCTGCCACTGGTAGAGGTCGTCGATGTAGCTCCTGGTCTCATCGGCGGTGCGGCGGATCTGGTGCTGAATCTCCATGACGCTCCGCTGAGAACTGACGGCCATTGTGGTGGGCTCGGTGGCTGAGAGGTGATGCTGGAGACCAGTCGCTCCGGTCCCTTCGTCAAAGACGGCAAGAGCTGCGAGACGCCCCCATTGCAGCGACATGCAAACCGTTTAGCGCATCAAAACTTGGCAAGTTATAAGAGTTGCTGTTATCGTATTGTTGTCTCCGACGCTCATTCGGTTGTCGGCATCATGGCTGAGAAGCATCCAGTTGAGGAGGTGGCTGCGCCATTGCACCAAATGCTCGGCGTTGTGGAACTCGGCATAATGACGCAGGTAAGGCACTGCATGCGACGCGATGACTGACAGGGAGGGAGCGGAGGGCGCAGTGGCTGCACTCACTGCATGCGTGTGGCTGTCGTCTGTCTGCCCTGCAGGTGTCCAGGGAGTTTGGGGAGTTGGTGACGAATCAGACGCTCATCGACCGCTTCAAGGATTACATCGACACCTACAACCTCGGCTGCCTCCTGCAGTACAGTGCGCGGCGCTTCACTTGCGCGACGAAGACTGAGGAGTACGCCGTTGAGCGCAAGAAGAAACTCTATCACCTCAACTACGTGGTAGAGAACTGCGGCCCACTGGACATCTGGGTAGGCACACACACACACGGGCGACGTGGAGGGGCACACTGATGGTGGATTGCTCCTCGGTGCGCTGTGTGTGTGTGCAGGTGCCTGTGATGCGCTACGCCGAGTCGTTCAAACGTGTCAAGCTGCCCATCCAGGTGGGCAGGCACCCCAAGGGCAGTCATTGATGCGGTCGTCGGGGTGCATTCCTTTGTGTTCTCACCCCCACCGGCCGCCGCAGGTGTCTGAGGACAAGGTCAGCATAGAGCTGGACAAGGGCGTGTTCGACAGCCGCCCGCACCGCCTGCGAGCCTGGTCACTCTTCAGGTAGGCGCAAGCGTACCCATCACCCCAGCCAGCTGCACACTGTGCCTTTGACTCTCTGTTCATGTGGTGTCCTTGGTATGTGTCCTATGCATAGTCTCTTTCTGGAGGGCTGCACTCGCGAGTTGTCGTTGAAGCGCATCTTGGTGGGCGGCCAGCCGCGGGACAAGCTGGGCAGCAGCGTGCTGACGGTCTATGGCCCGGGAGACCTGCACACCAACCACCCCTTCGCTGCAGGATACGATGGCAACGACCCCCGCGTCGGCGGTAAGTTCAAGAGAGAGGTGGTGGGGATCAGCGGAGGTAGAGGCGGCTCATGTGTGTCTGTCTGTCTGTCTGTCTGTGTGATCAGCGTTGAACACTGACCATCGCGGTCTCATGGATGTCGTTGTGCACCGGTGGGTCGGTGGACGGCACCTTGACGCACGCCGCACACACAGACCACCAGTCCACACACAGCGGCCACCCAGCTGGATGGATGCGTGTGTGTGTGTGGGTTTGTTGATGCAGTTTTCAGCAGAAGGCCAAGGCCGAGACGGTGGTGAGTGCGGTGCACTTGCCGGCCAATCCCGTGGCCTTCCTCCGCTGCCACGCACTCATCAACCAGGTACACACACGCACACACACGACACACACACAAACACACACATGTTTCTGTGTCTGTCTGTCTGTCGGCAGGCTCCCGACCAGCCCGTCTGGGGCCCCACTCGTCGGCTGCTGTGTGACACGTACACCGGTGCCGTCCGCAAGCGCACCATCGCGCTGTGCGGCCACCGCGCGGGCGACACATTCATGGCCCTGGTCGAGATCGAGTGGAACGTGCACATGACGGCCACCGTCTACACGACCGAGAAGCGCCGGGCGGGGCCGCAGGACGACCCGGAGAGCGAGTTCCCCATGACGGTGCAGCTGGTGCGCAACGCACTCGGGCAGCAGGAGGCGCACACGCTGCTGGGCTTGTGAGATGGATGGATGGATAGATGGGGGACGGCATACCATTGCTGGTGATGGTGTCGATAGACTGGGGCGGGAACGGGACGGACTCCTTTGCTATCCGTCTCTGTGTGTATGTATGTGCGTGGATGGATGGATGGATCGGTGATGGGATGGACCGATGTGATGGGCTGACGCTTTCCCTGGTCAAGAGACGATTTCCCTTGCTCATGTCAACACCGAGAGCTGGTCTGTCAGGTCACTCCATTGCCTCACCCTCGAAAGGTCCCAAAACCCTTCACCCCTCAAACCCTGGCTTTTAACAGAATGCGGTGATGAAGTGGATCAGATCTCCAGCCTCATGGTTTGAATGAAGCGGCAGCTGATCTTGCTCCACGTCGCTGTCAGCATGGTGATGATGGCCGTCGGTATCGGCGCCATCACTCAAGGCAGCAGCGGCGGCTTGCTCTCCCCTCAGCAGTATCAGCTGCCCATCCTGCTGGAGCCACAGCACCCCTCACCCCGCCCACAGAGGATCAGGCGTTCTGCATCGCGAGATCCGCTGCTCGGCTCCCTGCTGTCGAGGGATGGCTGGAGTGCCATGGACAGCGAAACCGCTCCGCACTGGAGGGAATGGAGGAGGCGGACCTTCAGCGGCAGGAGCGCGGGCGCAGCATTCATCCGTCCGCCGGCTGGTCTGTCCATCCAACAGCGGCGTCACATTACCAGGCGCTCCAAGCGGCCACATCCTCTGCTTGCGTCTTCCACGCCACTACCAGGCGACGATAATCGCGGAGTTCCCTCTCCCCGTCACTCTCCCGCCCCCCTGTCCCCGCCCATGCATCATGGCCGTCGTCGCCGCGTCGCCTCCTGCCTCGAGCAGATCGACGACTCATCCCTCGCCACGCCCTCGCTTCAGGTCGACTGCCTGCTGCAGGTCGTTAAGCGGGCCATGACGGACGTCAGGAGGGCCGCCAGGGCCGGCCAAAGAGTGCGGTTCGAGGCGCTTGCCGCGTCCAAGGCCTTCAGCGACGCCAGGTTTGTGCGGCTGGTGGACATGGTGACCGAGTCGGTGAAGCAGGCCACCCAGGTGTTCCCGCTGCAGGAGCCCATCGTGTGGAGGGAGGTGTCGAGGCTCGCGTGGATGCTGGCGTTCAACCGGCCGCTGCTCAACCACAGGCCGGCACAGAGGCTCCTGGAGGCGGTGCTGCACCACGTGGCCCGGCGGCTGGAGCTGGAGGAGCACACGGATCACGCCGGCCCGAATCAGCAAGACGATACCGACGTTGACGTGCGGCAGACCTACTCCGCCCTGGCGGAAGACGGCACACCGTCGGCCCGGCTGCTCCAGTGCGTCGCCCGGTTAAGGTGGAAGGCCTTCGCCGAGCAAGAGTTCCAGCCACCGGCACCATCGTCGCGAGGAGAGTCCGGGCTGTGGACAGATGAGCCTCTGGCAGATGTGGACGAGGGCGTGTTGTGTGAGGTGGAGGACGGGCTGTGGCGTGTAATGTCGGATGGCGTCTTTGGTCTGTCGCCCCATGCGCTGAGCAGCGTGGCGCAGGCGGCGGTGGCCGGTGGGAGCGAGGGGGGCGGGGAGGAGAGGATCAAGAAGGTGGTCACCAGTGCGCAGCGGAGGCTCATCGACTTCAGCGGTAGGGAGGGCGGGAGGGAGGGAGGGAGGGGGAGAGGGAAGGGTGTGGCGTCAGGCAGTCAGCCTTGTGTGCTTGTGCTGATCGACCAGATGACCCGTTGAATTGCCTGTCGATCATCTTGGCCTCTGCACGTAAGCTCGACCTGGCGGATTGGGTCCTCCGCGGCCTGCGCTACAAGTTCCCTTCGATGGACGCCACAGAAACCCTCATCACCCTCCTGGCCCTCTGCAAAGCCGGCTACCGGCCGGGCAGCACCGTCATGACCAAGGACACGTTCATCGCCCCCGTGCAGAAGACCCTCGACGCCGTCGACTACCTCAAGCCCTTCCAGCTCAACAACCTCCTGCGCGTTTGCCTGGACTCGGGCATCGCCGACACCAAGGTCTTGCGGGCGGTTCTGTCGGCCATCTTGCGGCGGCTCCGTGACTACGGCTTCGACATGCTGAACCAGGTGCTGACGACGCTTCATGTGCACCGGGAAGTCGTGCGGCAGACGGGCGTGCTGGCGAGGCAGCAGAGGATGCCCTTACACGCGCGAGAGGACGGGCAGCCCGACTTGAGTCAGGTCGGTGTGGTGGGTTTCTATCTGTGTTTCTATGTGTGTGTCGGTGTCTGTGTGTGTGTGTGTGTGTTGTGTGTCAGTTCTGGGACGTGCTGCACGAGCAGCTGCAGCGGTGCACCCAGCTGGGCGGGGTGCCGGCCATCGAGCTGTCCAGCACCGTCGAGCAGCTGGCCGACCTCGGCGAGCTGTCAACCGGAGTCGTGCACAGGTAGGGTAACCTCACTCACGTCACCACACCACTGCAGTGATGGGGTGGATGAGATGACTGCAAATCGGGGTGTGTGTGCGTGTGTGTCTGTGCGCGTGTATGTGTGTGTCAGTGCTATGGACGCGCTGCAGCGTCAGGCGGCTGCTGAAGGGAGATACAGCATGGTGACCCAGGAGACATTGCTCCGGCTCATCAAGAGCACCAACACACAGCCGTAAGTTACCAAGCGCACAAGGGAAGGGAAGGGAAGCCACCTGTCCTATCTGACACGAGAGCCTCTGTCCCTTTGTGTGTCCCTTGCTTTTGTGATGATTGATGCAGTCTTAAGGACGACCAGGTCATTGCCCGGCTGCACGCCCTCGTGGCTGATGCGGCCCCCCAGCTGCGCTTCTACCACCTCACCCAGATCCTCTCAGCGATAGGCCGCTCCAACCACACCCTCACCCGCACCCTCGCAGAAACCGCCACTCGCCGCATGGACAGACCGCACCCCCAGAGCGACGGCGTCACACCATTCCTGGCGATGCGGGCCGTCCACGGCCTGGCCATGGCGGAGGTCCCTGTTGACGAGCCGTGGGTGGAGGCGGCAGTTGAGAGCGCGTGCAGGGTGCTGGGTGGGTATATGGAGGACCGGGGGACGTATGTGAGCGCACTGACCTACACGGGGGTGCTCCACTCGCTCGGCAAGATGGGCCGCCTCGACGCTCACACCCAGCTGCTCGCCAGCATGTTCCGGAGGATGCTCGACGAGGGGTTTGGCACCTGGCCGCCCCAGGCGGTCTGCCAGTTACTGCAGCTCTTCTACCGCCACGCCATTGAGTGCCCCCAGATCCTCGACGCACTCGAGGCGCCGCTGAGGCGGGCCATCACCAAGGCGCCGCTGTCCCACCTGGGGAGGACCCTCGCCGCTTATGTGCTGCTGGGTCGGCATCAGGGGGACGATCGTCTGCTCGACCTGGCTTTGCGCTACGTCGCAAAAAACGACTTCGCCGTGCTTGACAAGATGGATATCCCAACGGTAGGTGGGGTGGGTCGGTGTGTGTGAGGAAGAGGAGCCTCGCACAGCACACTGGCCTTCGTGTGTGGACTGGACGGACCTCCATGTGTGTCTGTCTGCATGGCATGCAGCTTCGGCGTCTGCTGTGGGTTACGAGCAAGTCAGGCTATGCGCGGGGCGTCAGGTGGACCGACGCCGAGCCGTCCTTGGCCACAGCACACCAACAGAGGGACACAGACCCAGGCGCAGATCCCGACGACAGCGACGAGCAGCTTGTGGCCCCGCTGTTCCACCGGGCGGCCACTGTGCTGCGGAGGCGGCAGCGGGAGCTCGGCGGCAACGATGTTACCAACATCGCTTGGAGCTTCGCCACTGCTGGCGTCTTCGATGAGCCCCTGTTTGTCGTACTCGTGGAGGTCAGTCAGACTAACGATCTGATCTCCCACACCACACCACACCCAGCCATGCCATGCCATGCCATCAACCCAGAGCGCCTGTCGTGTGTGTCGTGTGCAGGTGACGAAGAGTTTGGTTCGCAATGGCGAGATGAGCGACTACGACTTTGCGGGAATGCTGCTGTCGCTGGGCCGGCTGCAGGTGCACGAGCGGGCCATCTGGAACCTTGCCATCAACGTCTTTCACCCACGGCTGCTCGACCTCTCGCCACACGTCCTGGCCATGCTCATCTGGAGCCTGCAGAAAGTCAAGGTATACGCACCTTTCTGTCTGTCTGTCTGTCTGTGTCGACCTGGCTCAAAGTGGCTGTGTGTCTGTCTGTGTTGTGTGTGTGTGTGTGCGCGCGTGGTGGATGGCAGCACTTTCCCTCGAGGTTCCGTGAGCCCGCTCTACAGGTGGTCGTGATGCGGCTGCACGAATTCACCATCGCACACCTCTCGGCCATCTGCTCCGCATTCGCCGCACTGGACCCCAAAGAGCTCAATGGTACGCTACTCACAACACACACACAGACACACACACACAGACACAGACACAGACACAGACACACGTGTGTTGTCGTATGTGTGGCTGTCTGATGGGCGGGCGAGCCAGACCGGCATCGTACGGTGGGCGCGAGGTTGGCCCGTCTGGTGTCCCAGCACGCCGATGCGCTGGCGGCTTGGCAGCTCACCAACGCCCTCCTGGTCACCGTACGCATCGGTCTCGTGGACACACGCCTACCCATGACAGTCGTCCACGAATTTCTCAGAAGGTCAGTGAAGGAGAGAGAGAGAGAGAAAGAGAAAGAGAGACCAAGACGGGCATCCTGTGCGAGGCTGCAGACCGACAGACTTCGGTTCCCACCAGCTGTCCAACCTTTTGTGGAGTCTGGCGCGTATCCCCACCACCACCATCAGCAACGGCGACCTCTCCGACTTCTTCGATGCCGCTGCGCGTCGGGCTGTCTCGCTGCTGCCCGAGTGCAACTCGCAGGACCTCATGGGCCTCCTGTGGGGCTTCTCGCGGCGGGGCGTCAAGAGGCACATGCTGTTCAAGGCGGCGTCGCCCTACGTGCGGGCCAAGCTGTCGACCTTTACGCCAAAGGAGGTGGCCTACGTCATGTGGGCGTATACCAAGCAGGGCAAGGGCGCGGCGGCGCCGCAGCTGCTGACGGATATGGCGCAGGAGGCGCTGATTCTGATGCCTCATTTTTCGGCCACCGACTTCACCGGGCTCGTGTGGGCGTTCGCCAAACAGGTGAGGGAAGGGTGCGGGCTGTCAGGTGCTGCGACAGAGGGACACGTGGGAGTGTGTGTGTGTGTGTGTGTCAGGAGTACTATGCGCAGCACTTCTGGTACGCGGCCATCCAGGACAACTTCCTGCCCAACCTCAATTCCTTCGAACCCAACGCCCTCTCATACTGCCTATGGTCAGTCAGTCGGTCAGTCACCATAGCAAACCACAGCAAACCCAATACTCTCCTTCCTCCTCTCTCTGGCTGTGTCTGTGTCTGCCTGCCTGCAGGGCATTTCAGCGGTCGGGTGTGTTGGGCCTCAGCGGCATGAACCTGGAACGCTCACTCGTCAACCTCCGCCCAGACGTCACACGGGCCACCACCCAAGACGACCGCCCACCCACAGGTCTCCCGTCCCCTTCTTCAGCGGCAAACTTGCCGTTGTCAGTGTCGCCACCAGAGCCCCCCGTCGTGTCGAGTGAGGGCATTCGGCTGGTGGATGTCGACTACATCCTCTCACCAGAGGAAGAGCTGGGCATCGGCGGCAGTCCGAATGGTGTGGGGGAGAGGGAGAGGGAGAGGGAGAGGGAGAGGGAGATGCACAGGTCGGGGGCTGCAGCTGCTGCTGCTGCGGGGGGGTCATAGATAGACAGAAAGATGGAGGGAGGGAGACGTCGATGGGTGTGGTGTGGTGTGGCTTGCCAATGCAGTGTGGGTCAGTGACTGGCTGGCACGGTGTTGGTGTGGTGGTTCTTCCTGAGTCTGAGTCTGAGCCCGTCTTGTGAGGTGTCGTGTGAGGAAGAGTCAATACATGAGCTAACAGTACATCCAGGCTAAATGTACGGACGACACTTTGGGCTGCATCGTTTGTGGTTGTCGTGAATGACTTGATTCGATACACCCGGCACACCACAAAGGTTTGGCAGTCCATCCATCCATCCATCCTGGCCCCCTCGCTCCATACTTACTACTTACACACACACATCCACACATCAATCAGATGACTCCCCTTCATCTTGGGCGAGGCGAGAGTCGCCGGCGCGTCAATCAGTCAAACTCGCTTCTGGGCCAGGCGAAATACAGCGACACTCCCAAGAAAATGATCAGGAATATCTAAGGCAGAACAAAGCAGAGTGCACGTTAACACAGGAGAGTGGAAAGAGGGGAGTTGGGAAGCCCGTTCTTTCTCGTCTCATTCCCTCATTCCCTTATATATCACTCACCAGTTCTCTCCGATACATCTTGACCCGGTAGTCGCCTCTCCAGGACTTGAGCGAATACCCCACAACCGCACCGTAACCAGGACCCTCGCGCACCTCACCATCACACCAACCTACACACACACGCACACACACACACAGAGAGAGGGATGGATGGATGGATGGATGGATGGAAACACCCACATCTCTGACGATGATGCATTTCCTGGGCCCACCCACCTTGGCGCACTGGCGTCTGTGTCGTGGATTGGCGGGGCGATGGGGCACGGAGGGGCTGATTGTGCGTGATGCGGCAGGGAGAAATGACGCTCTTGGACGGCTTGCCGGAGGGACAGCCCTGGGATAAGGTCTGACCCTCCATCGCCTTTTCAAAAGCCATGCGCACGGACGGCGTCTAGTAGATTGACAGACAATCAAGCAGACAGTGGAGCGGATAATGCGGATCTTTCTCTCCGCTTCTTACCATGGCAGATGTGAGCGCCACCGACAGGCCATCCATCCTGTTCCTCTGCCGGCCCTGCAGCCAAGCAAGAGGGCGATGAGTCAATCTCGCTGGCGAGGTCACGAGATTGCTTCTTTTGATTTCGCCTACCTGCAGACGTGCAGACTGGCAGTGATGAGCAACAGGGGCACCTTGCTGCTGGCCGCAGCCTTGACCATCGACGGTGACACACGCAACTCGAGCAGCAGCAGCGCCGTTTGCAAGAAACGGTGTTTTCCTGACGAGGAGCGTCCTTTTGGCCAGTCGGCTCACGGATGACGCACTCATTTATTATCTTCGCTTCTCAACCAGTGGTCACGGGCGATCCCAGAATAAGCTCGCAAATCACTGGCAGCACTTCTTCCTCCCCCCCTCTCCATCAAAGGCCCATCCTCCCGCAACCACTGCAGGCCAGGCCCTGAGAGAAGCGGAATGAAGCTGATTATCGGCATCTCTCTCGCCCTTGTGGCGCTCTCTGCTGTCTCTGCTTTCGTCCCGTCACAACCCTCCCTGTAAGCTGCACATCCATCCATCTGCAGATCTGCAGGCTGTTCACCCTCTTCTGTGTGTGTGGCTGTGCCCAGGTCCCTTTCAAGGTCATCCAGCCCCCTGGCACGTCGAAGAGGTCTGTCAATGAAGTCACCGCCGAGGGTGGAAGATGCAGCAATCCCCACCACCGCCCTCGCCGCCTCCCTCGTGCCCCTCCTGCAGTCCCTCCCAGCATCGGCCGCCGAGGGCGATGTTGCGTCGTCGGCCCTCGACGCCATGTCGACCCTGCCGCTGGCGGACGAGATGATACCGGTGATTCAGCTTTCGTGGATCGCGACGCTCATCGGTGTGGTGACGGGGTTCGCCCTGCTGCAGGCGCAGAAGTTGATTGACTCGAGGTTTGATGAGGTCTGATGATATGGTGCATTCTTATGGGTGGACGGACGGACGGACGGATGGGGTGGTGAGGCAGTTTTGAGAATGAGAGAGAGATGGATGGATGGGTGGGTCGATTGATGAATGGACAGCAGGGGGCGTTGCGTTTGTGGCATATATCCCCCCAACACACTGAAACGACGGACTGATGTGTGATTTTCTTTGTTTGAATGACGTCTCATCTCAGCTGATTATCCAGTCAGTCCCTCGACTCGACGCTGCTTCCCTCCCTTCCTCTGTCTGTGCATGCAGTCGTCAAGTCGTCGGTCGATCATTGCAGTGCAGTCAGTCCCTCCAGATGAGATGAGCAGTCGACGTCTGGCTGCCGCTGTCTGTCTAGAAATCTATCTGTACATTCAATGCAGACAGCCCACTCCACCGGCTTGGATGTTGAGTTGAGCACACACTTAGTTGAATTGATTATGGACGGACATTCAATCAAGCCATTAGTGTCCTGCACAGCACATGGATGGATGTACGCCGCACTCACTCACTCACTGGCTACTCTACGCCACGTCTCACTCCACCGATGACTGACTGACTGACCAGTTCCCCTCCCTCCCGCCCTCCCTCCGTCCGTCAGTCGACTAATCAATCAGTCCTTGTCCACCACACCCGCCACGTGGCCGTGCTCGTCGAACTCGCGAGGGTACAGCATGTCCATCTCTGCAGGCAGGCAGGCAGGCGACTGGTATCTTGAGCTTCTGTTTTGCTGGCCTGCCCTGCCTCTGAGACTTGTGTGTGTCTCGACTCGATCGATCACTGACCGTGTCGTCTGACTATGGTGGGGGTGAGTGTCTGCAGCACCTCCAGCACCTCCACAGCTGCCGGCCGCTCTCGAGGGTCCCGGTCAAAACACTGCATCAGCGCGCAGAGACACACATACACACAGAGAGACACACATCCAGACAGAGAGAGAGAGCGGCGCCAGCCCACCCTTCCTCCCTCCCTCGTGCCGCACCGCACACCTGTTCGATGATGCGCTTGGTTTGTATTTCAAAGGTCTCTGGGATGGTTGGGTTCTTGCGCTCGTGGAAGATGCGTCGGATGACGTCGGGCATCTTGTCGAGCTCCTCGTACGGAATGGGACCCCCAAACAACTCGATCAAACAACAACCTGCACACAACACACGCCGCCCGAGGGGCCGGCGAGGGCGTGAGCGTGTGTCGCTTGTCTGGTCGATTGATTGATTTGTGGCACAGACAGCTCTCGTCTTATCTAACCGAGTCCCCAGATATCGGCTTTCTCGTCAATGGTGCCGCCCTTCATGTAGCTCTCGGGCGCCTGCATAGACACACACACACACACACACACAAAACACACACACGAGATGTGCGACAAATACGGCACTGCCGGCCGGAGCCGTGTGTGTCTCCCTCCCTCCCTCCCTCACTCACTCACTCACTCACCATGTATCGCGGCGAGCCGCCGTTGTCATCCAACACCAGGAACTGTCCGTTCTCCTGCAGACACACGCAGAGGGACGCACACAGCGATCGATCAGGTGGCATGACAGACACGACAAGGTGTCTGGTGTCGGGTGTGCCTTTCTCTCTCTCTGTCTATCCTAACTACCATCTTTTTGGCCATTCCGAAGTCGCACAGCTTCATCTTCCCCCTGTTGTCCAGCAGCATGTTCTGATGCGATGCGATGCGATGCGTCAGTTAGTCAATCCACACCACACAAGTATAGACACACAGACAGATGCCTGTGGGATGAGTGAGATGCGCATGTGTTGTGTTAACATTGCCTCCAGGCCCTGCCTGTGTCTTGAGGTCGCGGTGGACGATGGGCGGCGTCATGCTGTGAAGGTATATCACCACCTCACACTGAGACAGACAGACAGACAGGCACGGACAGAGGCAGAGAGGGAGAGGGAGAGGGAGAGGGAAGCAGACTGCCTTACCCCCCCTCATTCCCTGGTCGCTCACGTACCAGTTGCTTCGCATAGATCAGCCGCTCCTCCGCCGTCACGACGCGCAAATGGTTGAACAAAATGTCAAACAGATTCCCTAAAAGCACACAGGCACACATGATTGATCCATGGCATGCATGCCTGTGTGCCTGTCTCATCTCACCTACCTCCGTGAAGGTATTCGGTGACGATGGCCAGGTGTGGCGGCTCGATGCACACGCCGACCAGCCGCAAAATGCTGCGGTGAGACACCACACTGGATGCCACACACAGGACACTTACGTGACACACACACACACAATATTCATTTTGAAGAGATGCAGGCCGACCGATATGCGTTGAGCTCCCGCTCCAGGTTGAGGAAATGCTCCTTCGATATGGGACCAGCTGCATACATACACACGTGTATGTTCGATCAGGCCCTTGCTGACTGACTGACTCCCTCCCTCACTTTTGTCAGAGAAGAAGACCTTGACGGCCACGTCCCTCTCGCCAAACTCGCCGCGATGCACACCACGAAACACCTGTAGACACACACGCACACAGACAGACACGGCAGCCAGAAAGAAGAAAAAAAGAGAGGGTAGCGGGCTGTGATGAATAGATCGCGTACTGATCCGAAGGCCCCCTCGGCAATGAGATATTTGAGCTCCAAATCTGCCCACCCAAAGTACCCACACACGCATCAGATATATATGGGGTTAGAGTGCGTTGATTGATTGCCTGATTGAATCACGTGACGTACCTTCCCACTTGATAATCTGGCTGGGCTCGTATGCCTCCGGGTCAAACGCCAACATGTACTCTGATCGATTTGTATATGTAATTATGTAAGTATCATCTACGTATGATGATGTGCTCTCTGACTCACGGGCGTACCTCCGCTGTCTGTCTGGAAGATATATGCGGGCCCGCCGGGCTTCTGTCGGGCACATATGTTGTTCCCGGCGGCCCGCAATGCCGAGGCGCCACTCCTGCCCCCTCCGCCGCTGCCGTGGCCACCACTGCCGCTTGAAGGACGCCCCTGCACGACACAACACCCCACAGCACAGCACAGCACAGGAGAGCACAGCACAAACAAGATCCTTAGATCCTTTCCTCTATTTGTGTGTGTGTGTGTGTGTGTGTGTGGAGTGTCTCTCCGCCTGCTCCATGATCACCCTGCTCCGTGCTCTCTCCCTGTCTGCCTTCATTTTGGCGATGACTCCCTTGACATTGCAGCACTTCGCGTCGATGACCCCCCTGTCCTCCTCAGTGGCCCCCCTCTGCTGAGACTGCACCCGCTGCCGCTCCTCACGACGGCGACGCTCCTCCACACGCTGCTTGGCACGGGCCGGGCCGCTCAACAAGGGCCATGCACCCGGCGAGGGCGAGCGACTCCGGATGCGCTGAGGAGGAACTGTCGCCTTGGCGGGGGCTATGCCAGAGCGAAACGGGGGCTTGGGAGCAGCCTGATGGACGATACAAGACAGACGGGCTGTGGATTACTTACTGATGTGATGACGTGTGTGTGGTTGCCTTGCCTCCCCTCCATGTACCTACCGATACTGTACCTACCTCTTGTGAGAGTCGTGTGCCCTGTCTCTGCACAGGGGTGGCGGAGCCCGTGGGGGTGGGGCGCCGCGACAGCTCACGCAGCACTGGGGGCGTGCGCACCGGAGACCGCCCGCGGCTTGCTGGCCGACTCTACACAAGACGCACGCAACACAAGGAGAGAGGCGGAAAGGGATGGATGGGTGACAATTCTGCCTATTGGATGGATGGATGGATGGATAAATGGATGGATGGCCTGACTCACCACCTTGGCCGACGGTCGTTTGGCTTTCGGTGGAGTGGCGACGCCTCGCGGACCGAACGAAAAAACGCCATTGTTTCCTGACGAGTCCGTGGCTTTGCTACCGTGGCCACCCGACTTGCTCTCCGTCTTATGATTCTGTGCATGCCCCCGGTGGCCCTGCATAGCCGTGGGGGACGACGACCGGTCCACAACACGGGCAGGAGGCGACCGGTCACGGCCCTACACACAGTCACGGGATGCATGCGATGTCTGTCTCGGTGTGTGTGCGTTTCTGTATGTCTGTGTCAACCGCCTTACCTGTGCTGGAGCCGCTTTGCGTGTGAGGGGAGTGTGTCTGCCTGACCGGCTGGGCGCTGTGCGGGGCGGGGGGCCGCGCAACTGGACGGCAGAGGGTGGGACGGTAGGCCGCTTGGCTGCCGGGAAGTTGGGAGTTGGCGGTCGATTGGCGGCCGCCCTGGCGTGAAGACGATAAATCTTGGCCGCTGCACACACCCAGACAGACGGAGACATGCAGGCTTATAGACGGACAGGGGGTGTTTGCCTGCGTACCGTCTTTCGGGTGGTGTCCCTTCTCAGCCGTTTCGAAGGGCTTGTTGGGCACTTTGCTGAAGAAGAGATCGGCCGTTTCTGTCCGCCCATTGTCGGGAACGTTAGACTGACCGCCCGTCACTGTCGAAAGCCGAGACACCCTGGTATTCCGCCCAAGTGCCGTCCCCCTGACAGAGAGACAGGCCATTCAGGAAAGCATTCATCTGTCTGTCACCCACCTGTGCTGCTGGTCAGCGCCGGTTTGTTGCCGCACGACGGTAGTGTGCTTATTCTTGTTCTGCTGGTCGTCTTTTCCCACCCCCCAAGCAGCCTTGGCAGCGGCCACCGTGGCGGCACCGAGGTCCCCCTCGGCATCGTCTTCCTCTCGCACGGACCGCTCGAATCTGATGACCTGACTTGGCTGCAGGTGCCGCATCTTGGGGTCGAAGAGGTCCGACTCCCACGTGTCGTAGGTATTGGGCTTGCCCGACTGGTACTCCTCCCGCTTTATCACGTTGAAGCGGCTCTTGCGCGCCGGGACCTCGACCCATTGAGGGGGGGCCGTTTTGGGAGCAGCAGCAGGAGGGCCGACGACCAGTGTGACCCGGCCCCGCTCGCCTTGTGGTTGTGTCGGCTGCATCTGCTGCACCTGGCCCTGGGCCATTCCATACTGCTCCCTCCTGATTGTGTGGCTGAGCGGGAAGACGCTCTGCGGCGGCATCTGCCGCACCAAGAGAGGCTGCCGCTTGTGTGGTAAGTGGTAGGCCTCCCTCTCGAGTGTGTGTGTAGTGGGCTTCCTCTTATACGGGTCAGGCCACGCTGTGACTGCGACTGCAGGTGGCTGAAGCACAGGCAGACCGGGCCCCCCGTGTCCGTGAGGGGTGAGTGGTGTGGAGTGGAGCACCGGCGTGGATGGCGTGGGAAGCACGTGCGGGAGAGGCGGCACTGACGCCGGCCTGGGTGCTGAGGCCGAGTGCTTCATGAAATATGGGGGCGAGAGGCCCATGCCATAGGGCGGGGGGACGAAAGGGGTGGCCATGGCGGGGAGGGGTGGGTTGGTGCGTTGCTGCGGGAGGGCAAAAGGATTCGGGGAGGGCGGATACTGGATCATTGTGTGTGTGGGGGTCAATGCAGATGCGCTCGGGTGGCCAGTGCCAGACCGTTGCTGTCTTTGAATCGTTGAAGCTTTCCTGCGCAATCAGTGCAGAAAGCACCGAAGAGCGTACATGCGACAGAGACGGGGACCGTTACGGAACAGTAAGTGACGCACCTGCTCCTAAGCGTTGTGGGTCAATGCAGTAGCGTCAGCAGTGACAGGGGGCGCCTTACTGTGGAGCCGTAGTCGCAAACCGACCTCGATGGAAGCGCCGAATCGCCTGTGAATGCTTCGTCTTGAGAGGACCGAATCTGAAAGAGATCTCTCGACTCCGCTTGCGCGTTGTGCGTTGGAAGTGTTGTCTGTGCCAAGGACACGCGGTCAACGCTGAAACCAGCCCCTGATTCATTGAGGGGCCCCCAGTCTTTGCGAGCTGGCCCCCATGCATTTTTTGATAAAGGGCTTAGCCTAGGGACGAGTAGAGCGTGGCAATGGACGACTCTGCGATGGAGAATGTCACTGCGTAGCAATGGAGGGCGTTCAACAGCGCAACCTTCAGTTCCTGGGCATCGGCCGCATTCGCGATGCTGCTGTGCTGGCGTCCCGCTGCGAGGTGCCGGACAGCAAGTGGCGGTCCGAGACCGAGGCCGTGTTCGTCAAGCTCCTCGAGGCCGCCAAGCTCAAGCTCGGACCCTCACAGAGGCAGCGGCTGCAGTGGAACGACGGACTCGTGTGCTGCCTTGTTGACAACGCCGGCATCCTCCTCTACTGCGTCGTCATCTCCAACATGGAGTACCCCGAACGACATGCATTCGCCCTCCTGGCCGACCTGATGAGCGAGATACAGCAGCACTACCAGATTGGCGATGGCGGGGAGGGCGTTGACAGGGGTGGGGAGACCGCAGCTGCGGCAGCGGCGAGTAGCAGCAGCAGCACTGGTGCTGCTGGGGGGAGGCTGTCGAGGAGGATATTGGAGCTGTCACCTGGGGCGCTCACGCGGGCGTTCGGACGGAAGATGGGCGAGCTCATGCAGGCGAGTACCACACCCACACCCACCACCCATCGGGCGACTCACACCATTGTTCTCTGTGTCTGTCGTGTTTGTTTTGCCTGCTTCGGGATCAGGCGTATGAGAACCCTGCGCATTTCGACCGCATCCACGGGTTGCTGGGCAAGGTGGACGCCGTCAAGGGCGTGATGCAGGACAACGTGTCCAAGATCCTCAGCCAGTCAGAGGACCTCCAGGCCCTCACACACAAGTCGGAGCAGCTCTCCACGTCCGCCCGACAGTTCGAGGTCTCCTCGCGGCAGGTGCGGGTGCAGGCCGCCCGCCGCTACTACTTCTGGTGGTTCATCACCTTGCTCGTACTCGTGGCTATCGGCGGCATCTTCCTCTGGATCTACTGGCCAATCCGACACACCCAGCCGCCAGCCCCCTCCCCGCACACCGCCCCATCGCAGCATATCCCCCACGCCCCACCCACGCCAGACAGCCCCTCGCACCCACCACCCCCGCCCCCCAAGAAAACACCAACTAACAGCAGCACCAACACCAGCAGCAGCCACCAACCACCAAGTGGGACCGACAGCCGCGCCAGCAAGCTCTCTCACCTCCCTGCTCTGCCGCCCCCCGCCATGAGTGACGCAGGGGATGATGATGCTGCAGCTCCACATGGTGGGTTAACCGAGGAGCAGCGCGCGATCGGCTTCCGGCTGCCGGTGTTTCGGGCCAATCACTCGACTGTGTCGCGTGTGGACGTACCGGCGGCTTCATCTTCTTCTGCTGCCGAGAGGGCGATGCTGCTGTCTCTGAGCGAGAGGGCCGCGTCGGAGATGGTGGGTGCAGGGCACCGTGTGAACCGGACGCACGTGCTCAAGACGGATGTGCAGATGAGGGTGGTGTGGGAGCGGCGACAGCGGAGGAGGCAGAGGCGATAGACAGACAGACAGACAGGCAGACAGTTAGGCGGATGAGATGCAGAGAAGGCCGAGTGGTCATGGCTTGTTTACACAGACAGACAGACAGACAGACAGACATGTGCATTTTTGGGCGGGGCGGGGCGGGCAGGACACTGAGAGATAGAAACGCATGTATGCTATGCTTTGCGTGTGTCATAGGCAGATGACTGAATAAGTGTTGGACGGCCCGGCCTTCCCTCCATATCAAATCAAACGATAGCAGCGCCCATACCGCGCAGTGCCTTTCCGTCACTGCATGCACACATGAATCGATCTGCCACACAAGCCGCCCACGAAAGGATGCCATGGGCGTACTCTCACTGTCCTCCTCTCCTCGGAGTGCAGATCTATTGCGAGCTTCGAGATCTCCAGAGTGAACACGCGAGATGCTGCTCGTGTGCTGAGCGCTCTGTTGCCCACCCCAGGCCAGCGCCCCGAGCCGATGGAGAGCGTGCCCGAGACGACGCACACGGCGACGAGCGTGAGTGTGAGCGAGAAAGGTCCTCGGGCAGGGACCGGCTATAAGGACGACAGTCCCACGAGCGAGTATGTCGACAGGCCACACACACATGGCCATGCTGCCATTGCGCAAGAGGGAGAGGGAGAGGATGGGCGCGGGGAGAGGACCAAGAAACCGCCTCTTGGTGGCGGTAGCGGTGTCGTGACGTTCGAGGCCCTCAATCATGTGCCGAGTGAGTGGGACAGGGAGAGAAGGCAGAGGAGACGACTGACTCCACGTGGATGGCATCGGTGTGCGGATGCATGTGTGTGTGTGTTCAGGTGAGATCTCGATGCAGGACGACTGGATTGGTCTGCTTCACACCGGTATGTGTGCACAAACACGCCGACACACGACACACAGACAAACAGGCAGGCAGGCAGGCAGGCAATTGTGTCGCTGGCTGTGTTGGCGCTGTTTTGGTTCGTTCAGGCATGTGTCCCGACCCGTACGAGTGCCTCGGCTGTCACCCCTACAAAGAGGAGGACGGATGGACCTACTACGTACGTAACTATCCACAAACCAAACCAAACCACACACTGCACTGCACAGACAAAAGGCAGACAGACAGACAGACACGCGATCAATTTGCCCCTCCACTGCAATGTCTGTGTCTCTCATCCCGACCCACCCACAGATCATACGGGCCTGGATAGGCCACGCCGACCGAGTGCGTGTGCGGTCTCTCCCGAGCAGCAGCACCTGCGTCATGACCAACGGCCCGTCCGGCAACAGCGAGCCCATGGAGCTTACCAAGCGGGCCGATTGGCTCTTCGAAGGCACCCTCAGGGCCAAGACGCCGGAGGGGCAGGAGCGGGAGGCGCCTGACTTCGAGTACGAGTTCCTCATCACCTACAGTGGCGAGCCGGAGCTGCCGTACCGGGACCCCTTCTCGTTCAAGAACCTCCTCATGCAGAAACCCGAAGACCTCAGGAAATTCGCATCAGGTGGGTATGTGGGTGGGTGGGCCTGGGTTGCTTGCGGTAGGGGGCGTGTGCAGTGGCTGGCTGCATGGACGCGTGTGTGTGTGTGTGTGTGTGTGGTTGCAGGGTCGTGTTGGCACGTGGACGACCTGATGGGTAGCCACTACATGGACATCGACGGCAGCGGGCTGTGGGGCACGAGATTCAGCGTGTGGGCCCCTGAGGCCAGGCACGTGTCGGTCGTGGGCGACTGGAACGGATGGTCAGAGAGAGGGAGAGACGGAGGGAGGGAGGGAGGAAGGGACGGTGCATAGGATGCATGGCCGGGGTGGTTTGTGTAGGGACGGGCGTGCCCACCCTTTGCGAAAGATTGCCGAGTATGGCGTGTGGGAGATGTTCATCCCCACTGCGCTGCCCGGCCACAAGTGAGTGAGCCGCACACAGGCAGAGAGAGAGACAGACACCGATATGTCCGTGTGAGTGCACTGCAGGTACAAGTACCGCATCATCACCGCTGGCGGCGGCGAGCTCTTCAAGGTGGACCTCTACGCACAGGAGTACGAGAACCCCCCAGAGACCGCATCAATCATCAGCAAATGCGACGACACGTCAGTCAGTCAGACAGACAACCCCACTCGACACGACACACGTGTGCCAATGCCGCCAATCCGATCCAATGCCCTGTATGTCTGTGTGTGGTGTGGTGTGCAGCTACCGTCCCGCCTCGGAGGCCTTCGAGTGGACCGATGCCGAGTGGATGGCGCGAAGGGCGGAGCTCGGCCGCAAGGGAGTCGTCAACCAGCAGCCCGTGTCCATCTACGAGGTAGGGTACCCTCACCCAACACACACACACACACACTCCAACAAACCAAGTGTTGGAGTGTTGGAGTGTGTGTGAGTGTGTGTGTGTGTGTGTGTGTAGGTGCATTTGCCGTCGTGGATGCGTGGCGAGGACGGGCGTTATTTGAGCTACCGCGAGATCGCCCCCCGGCTGGTGTCGCACCTCAAGGCCATTAACTTCACACACGTAGAGTTCATGCCACTCTCACACCACCCCTTTGAAGGTCAGGTCGGCGAAACCCCTGCCATCCAGCCATCCATCTATCCATCCAAGCATGAAGCGCTTGTGGGATGCATGTGTGTGTGTGTGTGTGTGTGCAGGGTCCTGGGGCTACCAGGTAGGTGCGTTCGCGCGTCCGTCTGGCAACACACACACACACACACACGCGCGCACTTGTCCGTCCGTATCCCTTTTCCCTGCAGGTGACGGGTCAGTACGCCCCCTACAGCCGTCTGGGCTCCGCCGACGACCTCAAGCACCTCATCAACGCCCTCCACGAGGCGGGCATCGGCGTGTTCCTCGACCTGGTCCCCGCTCACTTCTGCAAAGACGCCTGGGCCGTGACCTGGTACGACGGGTCGGCGGCCTACGAGTACAGCGACCCCCGAGAGGGCGAGCACAAGGAATGGGGCACTGGGGTCTTCAACTTTGGCCGACATGAGGTGGGCTGACTCGGTGGGGCTGGGTGTGGGATGCCATATATCAGCACCATGAAGCATGTGTGTGTGGGTGGTTGCGTCAGGTGCGCTCCTTTCTGCTTGGGGCGGCGTACCACTGGCTGCGTCGGTACCACGTCGACGGGCTGCGGATCGACGCCGTGACTAGCATGATCTACAAGAACCACATGCGCCCCGCCGGCCAGTGGCTGCCCAACGAGTACGGCGGAGACTCCAACCTCCAGGCAATCTCTCTCCTCCAGGTCAGCCCCCCAACCCACCCCAAGCCACCCACACAAAAGGTGTGTGTGTTTCTCGATGTGTGTGTGGTCTGTCTGTCTGTCTCTCTTTTTTTTTCTTTTTTATTTTACTAGGAGATGAACTGGGTGGTGCATGAGGAGTGGCCGGGTGTGGTGATGATGGCCGAGGAGTCGACGGCGTGGGAGAACGTGACGCGCAAGGAGGGCAACCCGGGGCTGGGGTTCGACTACAAGTGGGACCTGGGCTGGATGAACGACACACTCAAGTACCTCACCACGCCATACAACGAGCGCCCGGGGCAGCACAACAAACTCACATTCAGGTACGCACACACACACACACACACACAGAGAGAGAGAGAGAGGGAGAGAGAGAGGGAGGGAGAGGGAGAGACGGACGGACCATCCATCCATCCATCCAGGCATGTGTGTCCATCCGTGTGTGTGTGTGCAGGGGTCTGTACTACCGTCATGAGAAGTGGATACTCCCACTCAGGTGGGCCATCAACACACACACACACAGACACACACATCCATCCATCCATCCGTCCATCCATCCGTCCGTCCTTGCAGCCACGACGAGGTGGTCAGCGGCAAAGGCTCCCTCCTAGACAAGTGCGCCTGCTTCGGCACCGCACCCTACGAAGACCGCATCAAAACCCTAAGGTCACCCACACACACACCTTTCCCCCCTCATCTCGCCCCCTCCCCGCCCCGCCCCGCCCCCTGCCCTGTGTGTGTCAAGTATGGATGGATGGATGGTTGCAGGGCTTTGTACGGGTATCAGGTGGGCCAGCCGGGCCGGCCGCTGCTGTTCATGGGCGGCGAGATAGCGATGGGCCGTGAGTGGAGGGAGAGCAAGAGCGTGGACTGGCACGAGGGCGAGGAGGACCTCCGGAGCAAGTGCTGCATCTGGGTCAGCGACCTCATGGGCACCTACAGAACCCAACCCGCCCTACACGCCGGAGACGACGACGGGGAGTGCTTCCAGGTCAGCGAGCGAGGGAGGGAGGGAGGGAGGAGCACATGTAGGTGTGTGTCATGCTGGCGCTCTCTCTCTCTTTCTCTCTCTCTCTGGCGTCTATGTTTGTGTGTGTCAGTGGGTTGACTGCGACAACGCCTCAGCGATGACGGTGGCATTCCTGCGCAAGTGGCAGTACTGGTGGAACGACGTCCTCGTCATCTGCAATTTCTCTGGTGGGTACCCTTCCCACCTCACTGCCGCACACCCACCCCCCCATCCAATGCACGTGTGTGTCTTTGTGCAGGGTGGACGCACGGCGGCTACCGGCTGGGTGTCCCACATGGCGGCGAGTGGGAGGTGCTTCTCAACTCGGACGACTGGAAGTACGGCGGCACCATGAAGGGGCCCGGTACGCAAAGCGCTACGTACACCCACCCATCCATCAATCCATCCATCCATCTCGGTCGGTCAATCAGGCAACCAGGCCAAGGTGCACGCCGACGTGGGTGGCGTGTGGGGTTGGCACGCCTCCATAGCCCTCGACATCCCGGCATACAGCTGTTTGGTGCTGCTGGCGCCCCAGCCGTCAGACGAAGACAAGGAGCGACACATCAAGGAGAGGCACGACAAGGAACAGCAGGACCAGGACCAGCAGCAGCAACAGGGCCAGGGCCAGGGAGAGGGAGAGGGGCAGCAGAAGGGATGACCATCGTCCTTTTCTTTAGATATCGCGTGTGGATAGATAGATAGGTCGATCGATGGCATCCATCCATCCATCCCTCCAGATTGACGAATGGATCGACGCACTCCCGTAGAGGCCGGTCCCGGTGTGTGTAGGTGTAGCTGATGTCGCCGGCAGGCAGAACGACGGCCGTCTGGCCGGCCGGCTATGTGTGGTGTGGTGTGTCCGCCACTGATGGATCGACCGATGGATGGATGGACGCACAAATCGCAAGTTTTTCGTGTGGTGGGGGGGGTGGGGGGGCCTAGGGACTGGGGGGCTGCGGAAAGTGGAATGACACAGTCGAGTCGAATGGACGAGAGAATGGACCGACTGTAATATCTTGCCTTGATTGATCTAGCTCTCTCTTTTTCTAGACCGCGGCTGTCTGTCTGTTAGTCTGTCGGTCTGTCTATGTGCAGGGGAGAACATCATGACAGACGGACGGACGGATGAATGGATGGATGGATGGATGGGAGGCCGGGGGAGTTTTGGGTGGCGCGTGTCCGGTGCGGGGGAGTGCTACTGTAGTAGTCAGGGTACCTACCGTGCGCATGATGCCACGTTGGAAGTCTGCCTGTCTGATTGTCTGTCTGTCTGTCTTACTGGCTGGCTGGCTGGCTGGCTGATGGTCAATCGCAGTCCCTTTCGCCCTCCCTCCCTCCCTCTCTCCCTCTCTCCCTCCCTCCCTCTTTCTCCTTGCCCCATTCCTCTCTGTGTCATATATATTACCGTATTGTTGTG
>CDMY01000562.1:210243-224291 GCA_001179505.1 Vitrella brassicaformis | reverse complement strand
CCCCCCCCCCACACACACAAATGTCAATCAAACTATGACTGAAACAGGCGAAGTTGGCTGACTGGCTGGCTGACCCCTTTGGCGTCTTGAGGGTCAGAGATGCTCATGCTGCGGGTGAGCTTGGTTTCCTTCTCCTCGGGCAGCGATGCCACGAACTCTGCATGCAATGCAGCGGATATGTATCAGCCAGCCAATCAATCAATCAATGCATCGATGCGATGCGGTTCGGATGTGCGTATGTCCTTACGTAACGTACCTCTGTATTGCGCCTCGAGTTTTGCCTCCTTTTGGTTTTGGAACTCGACGACCATCTTCTCCTTGTCGACTTGCACCGGCAACGGCATCAGACCCATCGGCACTAGCGCCTGGTTCCATGATCAGATACACAGACAGACAGACAGACAGACAGGTAATAGCGATTTCCCTGTCATGTCTCCCTGCCGGCTGCGTGTCTGACCTGAAGCTTGTTGGCGCCAGTGCGCTGATGGCAGACAGAGACACGGATGCACACACACACATAGACATCAAGGCAAGGCCGTGTTATTGCGATTTTCTTCTCTCTCTCGATGTCGTTTGCTGAATCCATCCATCCATCCTGGGAGAGAGAGGCTCACGATTTTCCCGCTGACGTGGCCGATGAATGTCCTGAACGAAAGCAGAAGCGACCCCCCTTGTCCTCTCTCTCTCTCTCTCTCTGTCTGTCTGTCTTTGGTATGCATATGCACTCACAGCTCTTCCACACTGTAGTCGAACGACAGCAGCACGGCACCCAGCAAAATGATGATGAACCCTGCGCCCGCACCCATGAACGCAACACAGAGCGAAGCCACAGAAGAATGCCTGTCTCCCTCCCTCCCTCCCTTCCTCCCTGAGTGATTGACTGACTGACCGACAACGAAGAGGACCACTTGGTTAGGCCCGAAGCCGTCGATTTCGTGGAACTTTGCGAATCCGCCGAGAGTGCCGAAGACGCACCAGGAGATGTAGTAGCACGGCAGCACCACCGTCGACTCGCCCTGCATCATGCCCTGGTTGCAGTAGTGGATCTGACACCACACCACACCACAGCACAGCACGAGACACACATACACATACACATACACATACACATACAGACAGAGGGAACGCATTGCTGCCATGTGGCCATGGGTATGTGTGGTGTGTGTATGGGATGAGTGTGTGAGTGGGTGCCTGCAGTGTGGCGGAGAGGAAGACGACGACACACGCGAAGTAGAGGGCAGGGCCGTACAGCACAGACTGGTCACGGAAACTCAGCTGAGAGCCAATCAGGAATACATTCATTCACCGAAGACATTCATTGGTCAGGTTTTGTCGGTCTGGGTGCAGTCAGTGTAGTGTCACCTCGATGAGTGCCGCTGCCTGTTTGACCTCCAGCACCGTCTGGGAGCCCGTCATGCCCGCTATGAAGCCATACGCAAATCCTGCAGACATAAACACACGTTCTTCCCTCGTCCAGTCCATCCATCTATCCACTGCCCACATACACACACAGACAACTCACTCACCGAGCTGCCGTGGCCATCCCACTGTCTCCTCCTCCGCCTTGTCCTCCCCCTCTCCTTGCTCCTTGTGCTGTCCCCCCTCGCCCCTCTCCACATCAACTCCTGCTTCCCCGCCCTCCTGCATGACCTCCTGGTCTCGCGGGCGTGTCACGATGCCCGGCTGGGCGGGGTGGCCCTGGTGACTGACCAGGGGCTGCTGCTCCTCCGGCAGGTCGCCTTGCTGCTGCTGGTCGTACTGGGGGTCCTCCTGCACGCCCTCTGGCTCGAGGGCCAGGCGAGACACGTCCATCGGCTGATTCTCATCCACGGGGTGGAAGTTGCTCCGCTGGCTGATCGATGGATAGACAGACATGCCGAGGGAGAGAGACAAGGAGACTCAGCGGAGTGTGTGGGCGTGGCGTCGTCTGTCTCCCTCCCCAGGCTAGGCTACTGACCGCTGCGACGACGCCCGTTTGGGCACCGGGGCGAGCTGCACACCAGCACCGGTGTCGTCAGCCCTGGAGGGCTCCGCCTCTCCCGAGGGCGCCACTTTGGTGAGGGATGGATGGGGCACCCGAGGCCCCCCTGACACTGCCGCCTCAGCCGCAAAAGACGTTGACAGGTCGTCGCCATTGCCCCAAGGCGCACCACTCCTGCAACACACACAGAGACAGACACAGTCGGAACTCTCCCTTGCCTCATATATGTGCTGGCTGGCTTGTGCGTTATGTCAGCCATTCACTCATTACTCTTGGAAGTCGGCCGCTGCCGCAGCGGATTCTGCCGCAATGGCCTGTTGTTCAGAGTGCCTCTTGGTCTGCTCTTGTGCGAGTTTCTTCTCGAGTGTCTGGCTGTGGTGTGCCTCCACGTGGTTGGCCCAGACGAGACAGCCGAGGATGCCGGCGAAGAGGAGGATCATGTATGCCACGTACCAGGGGTCGGGCGTGCCAAAGAAGTCCGCACCCACCTGGAGAGAGATGTGAGATGTGAGATGTGAGATGTGGGACATGGCTTAGAGTGGTTGCTTCGTTCGTGATTACTTGTTCCTGAAGGCTTTTGTGTCGGTGGATAGAGGGGTTGACGGACGCGTAGGTGCAGGAGACCACACCCAGGACGATCAGCGTCGTGGACAGCCACTCCCGACTGCCCAACAGCTCCCCATGCATCACCTGGACCCACCCACCCCCAAACCCACACACAGATGTGTACTGTGCCGCCTCACTCATCTGACTGGCTGAGTGAGTAACTTACCGATCCGATGATGGCGGAGAAGAAGAGAGACACGCTGTTCATGGGGCTGAGGACGCTGGCGGGTGCGAAGGCGAGTGCGAGCATGTGGACCGCGTTGCCGCTGATGTAGATGATCATGCCCCACCACCACCTCCAGGGGATGCGGGGGATGTAGCCCACATGTCGGTCGAAGAAGGTGCCATCCCGGGGGATCATGGTGTTGAGCCCGGCGGCCTTCTGCAGGTGGCTCCCGAGGCAGCACATGGTGGCTCCAGTGACGGTCATGATGGCACCGCATATCAGCATCTGCACTGGCGTCATGTACTGCAGCACCGACAGCGAGGAAAGGAACTCAAGGAAGCTGTTCCACCAAGACGTCGGAAAGTCGTCGGGGTGGTGGTGGTGCCCGTGCTTGGCCGCTGCCTCGTTCAGGCAGAGGACCACGATGCCGCGCAACAGAGGAAGGGAGAGCATGTTGGACGCTCGCCGGAGGGCCATCATCACGATGGCCGCTTTGGGTGGCGCAGCCGCGCGATTGAAAGAGGTGACCATCTGCGTGAAGTGCAAAGAGGCTGTGGAGAGCGGTGTACCTGCACCATCCATCTGTCCTGCTGTACCTGTGATAGTCTCTCAGGGGAAGGGGGAACGGTCTTGCCAGGAACAAACACAATATTTCCCACTCCCCACTTCCGCCACGCACTTCCTCAGCCAACGACCACGCAGAACTGCAAAAGACGCCCCGATCGCCGTCTCGCTCAGCCCCCACTTGCCAGTGGCCCCCGTTGATCAAAAAGTGAGGCGCCCTCAAAGTCGCAAGCGCAAGAATGAGGAGTAACCGAAGCGCTGAGCGGCTGCAGCATCCCTTACTGTCGAGGAGTCATTGCTGTGCTCAGGCTGACCTCTTAAGTTGACGCTTGAAGGACAGGAGGATGAGAGTGAAGATCGAACAGCCCGGCACGCCGCTCCCGCGTATGGGCGGCAAGGGCAAGGGCGTGGGGAAGGGCGGCAGTAAGCACCAAGAAGAGAGCACGAATGCCACAAGAAACCGTATTTGCACTGGCTGATGCATGTCGATGATGTGGCCTGTGTGTTTGCCCCCCCCGCAGAGGTGACCAAGCGCCATGTGGTGCCGCGCAACTGCATCTCGGGCATCACCAAGCCGGCCATCCGCCGTATGCAACACTCCGCCACCAATAAACAACCAGAATACACCACAGTGTGCTCTGTGCGTCGTTTCATGCGTTGTGTGGCCATATATCCATGGTCAGGCCTGGCACGTCGCGGCGGGGTGAAGCGCATTAACGGGCTGGTGTACGAGGAGGTGCGCAACATACTCAAAGACTTCCTCCAGAAAGTCATCGGCGACGCCGTAAGCCAAGCCATGATGTCAGTTATCCGTGCATCCATCCATCCATTTGCACTGCACTGCACTGCACTCCACTTCACCTCTTCACGCACCCACCCTCCTCTGTGTTTCCTTCCTTCTGCTCAGGTGGTGTACACCGAGTACGGCAACCGCAAGACCGTGACGGCCGTGGACGTGCTCTACGCTCTGAAGCGCAGAGGCCGCACCATGTTCATGTGAAGCACACACTAACTTCAGACCACCCGCCCGGCCCATCCACCGGGGGGGGACAGACAGACAGACAGACAGACAGACAGAGAGGCAGGTAGACGGATAGATAGAAAGGGGCAGCGGTGATACATGGGTGAATGTACACGTGTGTTTGTGCGTGTACGTGGGTGTTGTGAGAAGAGGGGTCTGTGTGTTTTCTAAGGCGGCGCAGGGGCAGGCAGAGCAGACAGAAGCGAGACGGGGGGAAGAGTGTGGCTGGCTGGCTGGTATGGCTGGTACACCACACACACGCTCTTCTCACCACGGTAGCTCTCCACTGTCTGTCTGTCTTTCTGTTGGTCGTATGACTTGCCTTCTCTCTGTGCTGCCCGCCCGCCCGCCCGCCCGCCCGCCCTCTCTCTCTCCCTAGTTGCGTACACCTACCTACACAAAAAGACCGCCAACTCAGTGATGATACACACACACACCCCACACACCGCCCGCAGCACCGTGACGGCAGATCTCTATATAATGCATGTGTGCACACCCGTGTATACAGATCCGTACATACGTATGCTGATTGATGGTGTGTGTGTGTGGTCCTATACGACTGACTGTCTGTGGGAGAGGGAGTGCATGGCCATTGCAATGAGTGCAACTGAATGTTAACAATGTGTGGTCAAGAGATCACATTATACGTTGAGTTGTCTGACGAGAGGCATGCACCGTACCCCACCCTGTTCGTTGTCCATCACCCCAGGAGGACACATACAGACTCCTCTCTTCGGGTCACTCACTGGTTTTTGGGCTGCGGTGGGCGGATCCGCTGCTTCTCCGCCTCTGCCTCATCCACACGACCCATCGCCTTCAAACACGCCACCCTGCACACACCACACACATCCACAGACACACACACAGAGGGACATCGACACATGCAGACGGGCATATGTGTGAGTGTGAGTGTGTGTGTGTGAGTGTGTGTGTTGTCACCTTCTCATTCTGCATGCGGCCTCCATCTGCTGCAGCTTGCCCTGGGTGACGTCGCCCCCCACCGCATCCATGAAGGCCTCTCTGTCCACGGCCAGACTGGCCTGCAGATCACTCAGCAACTCCAGGCCCTGCAATGAATGCATGCATTGCAAGGCATATATCTCCCATATATCATATCTCGTCTCTAGGCTCTAGGCTCTCTGAGCCGCCTGCCCTGCCTGTATGCCCACCACGTCCGTGTGCGCGATGACCTTCTCATGCTGGTCCATCTTCTGGCAGCAGAGTGCCGCATTAACCAGGGCCAGCGCCTCCTGGTACTTGACCGCCACCATCTCATGGGACCACTCGCCCCCCGCTCCCGGCCGTCCCCTCCTGGCCACGTTGACGGCATGCTGCAGCACCTCCAGAGCAACCGCATAGTCGGGCGAGTCCTTTTGCAGCATCGAGCGGCCCGTGCTGACCAGACTGGCCACCTGCGCGGCCACCGACTGCTCGCCCTCCTCTCTCTCTGCTGCCTCGTCGGCTTGTTCGTCATGGTGGCTGTCTGGCGATGGCTGGGTGGTGTCGTGTGGACGGCTGTCGTCGTGGTGCGTGTTGGGCGGGAGAGGGGGTGGTGGGAGCCGTGCGGCCTCGTCATCGGGCGAGAGGCGGCACAGAGCTTCTAGGGCGGCAGCATGGGTGCGATCCAGCTGTAGACAAGCCTGCAGAAACATCACACGCACCACATGCACTCCCTCCCTCTATCCCTCCCTCCCTCCCTCCCTCCCTGTCCTCTCCTCTCTCACTGACTTTGCAGTGGTGTATGGCTTTGTCGATGCGTCCCGTCTGCTCCAGGATGGTGGCCAGACGCATGTGCAGCTTGGTCATGACGCGGCGCCGGGCCCTCTCCACCACATGGCCCGACACCAGCCGACACCCACACACCTCTCCCCCTCCCCTCCCAATGACCGGGCCTGACGGGCTGCATGCTTCTAAACCACCATCCAGCGCCTCGGGAAGAGGCTCGTCACCCGCCGATGTTGTGCACTGAGGGGATGGGTGCCGCTGGGGGTGGTGTGTGGTGGGCAGGGGCCACTTCTCGAGTGTGTGCAGCGCATTCTCGCCATCTGATGGACAGACAAATGGATGGATGGATGGACGGATGGATGGATGGAATGATGGGTGACGCACTCGCTCACTCACTCAGCCACCTGCGAGGCCCTGGTCAGTGTCGCCCATCTGCATGTGCGCCTGGCACCGGTTGGAGAGGATGACGGGGTGGCCTTGGACGTGCCCCAGGGCCTCGCCGTAGAGATCCACACTCCGACGCGCCAGTGCATGGGCAGAAGTGGAGGAGGAGGAGGTGCTCTGACGAAGCGCCGAGTCAGCCGCGGCCTTGAAGGGCAGCGCTTTCAGCGACCTGATCAAGAA
The DNA here is from genome assembly GCA_001179505.1 of Vitrella brassicaformis. Classification (NCBI taxonomy): domain Eukaryota; family Vitrellaceae; genus Vitrella; species Vitrella brassicaformis. The sequence goes on along the minus strand of CDMY01000562.1, from coordinate 217,604 downwards.
ACAGAAGGCTGTCACTTGCCAACCGGGTTGTCTCTCTCTCTCTCTCTCTGTGTGTGTGTGTGTGTGTGTGTGTATTCTGACGTACCTTTCGATGGTGTTGCGGTCTTCCTCTATCATCTGGTAATGGTCCTTGGTGAGGCCCCTCTCCACACACAGGGCCGCGTCATACTGCTCCAGACACCTGCACAGACTCACACACACAGGCAAACGTGATTTATTGCGGCAACCAGCACAAGGCAACACAGACCAGACAACCAACACCCCTCATGCATGTGGTGCATACTTTCGGAACTCGCCTATCCAGAGGAACACAGTGGCCACGCGCAGGTGCATCCGAGCACGCAGCACGGCGTCCTGACGGCAGAGCAGCCACACTAGTAGAGAGAGTAGATAATAGAGCCCATAGGGTCGGTCCTTTCTCGACCGCAATACCTGTGGTCGCGGTATGGGTGGTGGGTGTCCCTCAGGTGCTCTGCTGGCCAGATCAATCACCGAGATGGCAAACCTGGCGTCATCCAAACACTGCACACGGCCACACGGCCACATGGGCAGGCAGCCACACAGTGGTCATCTTGCGACGCGACCGACCGACAAACTGACTGACCGACCTGCTGCAGATTGCCCAGGTAGAGATGGCATAGCGACCGATTCGCAAAACACCTGCACGAAGGCATACAAGAACGGCAACACGCACACACCAAAGATACACAGCAGAGGAGGATACCCCCCGCCCTTCCCCTCCGTACGCCGCATTGCTGGCGATCTTGAGGGCCTCCGTGTATGCGTTGACCGCCGACTGGAAGTCCTCCGCCCGCAGGAAGCCATCCCCCTTCTCCTTGAGGAACATGGGGCTGCTCTCATCTTCATGGACGCCCCTCTCCCCCATGGCACCACCAGCACCGTGCTGCTGCTTGACCTGCTGCTTGGGCAGGGGCGGCGGGTGGCTCTCGCGGGCCGGCAGATTTGGGTGCGCCCGAGCGCTGAACGATAGCTTGACGCTGCCGCCTGCCCGCGGGGCGGCCTTGCCCTCCTTGGCCTCCCTGGCCACACCCTCTTCACTGTCCGCCTCGCATTCTTGATCTGTCACATCGACAATTTGGCACCTGCTGCTGGTGCAGTTGTTGGGGTGGCGGTCATGGTGAGATGATGGTGGTGGGATGGGGGCGTGGATGTCTTCAAGCGGCGGGGGAAGGTCATCGTCGTCAAAAATGCTGTCATCCGGGGCCTCGACGACTGACGGCAGCTCGGGGGCAACCTCAACCTCAAACTCAGACTCAGCATCGGCGCGAGAATCATGGTTTCCATTCTGCTGCTTCTGGTCAGCCGGTGGCCGCTCGGCTGACCCGTCGGCCACTTCCTCCAATGCTGGCGTGCCTCTAGAAGGGCCTGCACCCGCCCGCACACAATGTCACAGGCGAGAAATCGTGACAACAGACACTCAGTTCCTTCCCGCCCGCTCTCCCCTCCCTCCTTGCTGTAGGTCTACGTACCATTCTCCCGCAGTGTTGCGCCGAATATCCTATCGACAGCGTGTGCCTTCTCGGCGTCTTTTGTCTTGTCCATCCATTCCCTGGTCTCCCTGTCCAGGCGCCACTGCTCGTTCTGCGCTGCCCTCTCATGAGCCACCCGCGCCCCTGCCCTCCTCTCCATCCGCTCAGCCAACGACCTCTCCCTCTCCGCAATCGACGCCGCCCGCCGCGCCATGACCTCATCGCGACCTGTACTGCCCCACCCTCCCAACGGCAGTCGGATGCCGCCCCATGTGTGTCGCGAGTCAGGGGCCTTGACGAGCGACAGGTGGACCTTGCCGTTGCCGATGCGCACGAGGGTTTGTGGGTCGTCTGGGTCGATGTTGGCCGGCAGGTCGGCCTCGAAGAGGCGGGGCGGGCTGTTGACCTTGATGTAGCACCGCGATAGCAAGACGTCGACCGACGAGGGCTTCGCGCCGATGATGTCGAAGGTCAGCGAGAGCCGAGTGTCGGTCTCGGCGAACACCGGTGTCAGGCCGGTGGGCATTGTTCTGCTGCACAGACGTGCCCTGCCGTGCCGTGCCGTGCGCAAGGGTGAGCCGGGGGCTAAGGACAGTCAGGGGCACAATATATGACCTGAGCAGCACAGAGCAAACAGGAAGCGAAGCATGCATGTCAGAATGCATTCGGGAATGAGTGGCGTGCTTGTGGGATTGCTTCTCTTGCCTCCGGATTTGCCTCTCCCTCTTTCTGTCTGCTCTTCGCCTCCCTGGGGGATGCGAGCTATTTTGCGAGCTGCTTGTCGTGCGCTTTGTTCGCTGAGTGAGTATGAAGCGGGCGTCCTGCTGTTTGTTTGCGTGAGGTCGTGTGCGGTCCAGCTTGCTAGTGTGTCGAGATGAGCAGGAGATTATCTCGATGCAGGAGGGACTCGTCGTCGATAGCGTCGCCATACTGGCGCAGCCCGCCCGTATGAATGGTCTGAGGGCCTCGGCCTTCACCCTCTCTCCCCATGACTCCGATTCCACGCACTACCCCATTTGTGAGGTCTGGGCGGACAATCTCGGTCAGTCGCCGGCCACACACAGCACACCACACACTGGGGGGACAGACGACACACACAGGGACCCACAGACGAGACACAGGGGCACAACAGGCACTTCTGGGGTGTGTGGGATAAGATAGCTATCGGTGCTTGCTACTTACTGATTGTTGTCACTGCTGTTCTCTCTTGTGTCTGTGTGTGTGCGCTTATGGTGTGCAGAGCACGTCTTCAGGGAGATACAGCACGTCGTGGAGAACTACAAATATATCGCCATGGTGAGTGACAGGCACTGACGGACAGACAGACAGACAGGCAGTGATTGATTTGACAGCCAGGGATGGCAGGCAGGCAGGCAGGCAGCCGGTCGCTCGCTCGTGTGCTGATTAAGAGAGAGAGGAAGAGAGAGCGCTCTCGAGGGGCAGGCCTAGGCATAATGGACTCACTCGACGAGGGAGGGAGGCTCGTAGTGTCCATTATGCCAGACAGACACACAACACATAAACATTCACCCACACAGTCGCCCCGCCACTGGCTGATTGGATTGACAACACACCTCTCTCTTTCTGTGTGTGTGTGTGTGACGATATATGGCTGAAATGGTCGATATATCAGGACACCGAGTTCCCGGGCATCGTGGTGCGTCCGACGTCCGTGGGTCCGTCCCACCTGCAGGAGTACAACTACCAGACGGTCAAGGGCAACGTGGACCTCCTGAAGGTCATACAGCTGGGCATCACCTTCGCCGACTCGCACGGCAACCTACCACCCGGCACTGCCACATGGCAATTCAACTTCAAATTCGACCTGCAGTGAGCAGACAGACACACACACACACACTCTCTCTCTTGTGTCCGCATCTCTGTGTGTGGCGAATGAATATGATGATGTCTGTCTGTGTGTCTGTCTGTCTGTGTCTGCTTATTATTATCTATCTGCAGGAAGGACATGTACGCCCACGACAGCATCGAGTTCCTCAAGATGAGCGGCATCAACTTCGAGAAGCACCAGGAGAAGGGCATCGAGGTCGAGGACTTCGGCGAGCTCATCATGACGTCCGGCCTCGTCATGAACGAGGACGTCAAGTGGATCTCCTTCCACGGCTCCTACGACTTCGGCTACCTCCTCAAGCTGCTCACCTGCCAGGAGCTGCCCAACTCCGAGACCGAATTTTTTGACCTCCTGCACGACTACTTCCCCTCCCTCTACGACATCAAATTCCTCCTCCGCTCCGCCGAGAACATCCGCCTCAACTCGGGATCGTCCCTACAGAAAATCGCAGAGCACCTCGACGTACGCTCTCTCTCACACACACACAGAGGGAGAGACAGAGAGAGGGGGGGCGGGAGAGCCAGCTGCCCAGACCATCTCCCATTTCCTCCTTTGTCTGGTGTGCTTGATGTGACTGATGCGATGGTTGCAGGTTCGGCGTGTGGGTCCGCAGCACCAGGCCGGGTCGGACAGTCTGGTGACATGCCACACGTTTTTCAAGCTCATGGCCACCTACTTCGAGAATCAGATAGACGACTCCAAATACAGCGGCATCATCTATGGACTCGGCGCGGGACTCATCCAGGCCACAACGGGCGCACAGCCTGCCGGGGCGGCGGGGGCGGCGGGGGCGGGAGCCAGTAACCCTGGCGGTGTCGCAGGAGGGGTGGGTGGCGCACAGGCCGGGCCGGGTGCCTCGGGGCAGCCTCCGGGGGGCTTTGTCCCCGGAGGTCAGCCGGGGAGCAACCCGCCGAGCAGCAACCAGCTGACCTTCACTCCCCAGGTGCAGAACCCCCAGCACCAGCACCTTCGGAGCCTCAACGAGTCCCTCTCCAACGTCGGCACAAACGGCAGCTCGGGGGCCACTGCCCACACCCACCACGGCCACACACACCACCCCCACCAGCACCAGCACCACAACCAGGAGGGCGCCGTGGGCGTGACGGCTGACGACCAGGCCACGGGGGGCGCCACGAGTGCCACACCAGGCCAGGTCAACGGCTACAGCACTGCCGCTGCTGGTGGGTCGCCGGGTCCGCCGGAAGGGCTGGGTCCGGGCCACGCCGGCCACCCACCTGGGTCGCCGCAGCCCAACGGGCCACACCACGGCCTGACTGGAGGGGGTGCGTTTCATCATCCGGGGGTGGGTGTGGGGGTTGGTGTGGGTGTGGGTGCACATGGCCATGGGGGACACCACCAGCACCAGCACATGGCTGCAGTGGGGGGCGTGGGGGTGGGTTTGGGGGTGCCACACCATCCCGGCGGCTCATCGCAGCACGGGGGTCACCACCTGCCGCATGCTGGCGGCGGGGGCGGCCACGGGCAGTTTGACCAGCACCACATCCACAGACAACCGCAGAGATCGCCGTCACCCGACCAGGTCGCTCAGACACGGCCACACGCACGGAACCATATCATTGTGTGGACGCATTGCATTCTCTCTCTCTATTTCCTGTCTCGATGTGATCTGCAGGCGAGTATCTACGGTGCCAACCTAGGTGTGTATGCAGCAGCTGCTGCGGCCAACGGCCCGGCCATGGGCCACGGCGGCCACCACCACGGGCCCAACCCCCTACACCAGCACCAGCACCACACCCACTCCCACTCCCACTCCCACCACCTCAACGGTGCGTATGGGGGGCCTGTGGCCGCCGTCGGACTCGCAATGGGCGCGGCGGGTGCGGCTGCCGCTGCTGTTGGGGGTAAGGGGGGGATGGACGGGCCTTCGGCTGCCGACGGGCTGCCCTTCGGGCTCGGGGCGGCCGCACAGGCCCAGAAGTGATCTGTCTGTCGATGGTGGATGGATGGATGGATGTACTGGCTCACTCACTCACTGATTGACGGGGTACTTACGGGGTACTTATGTGGCACACTGATGTGTGTGTGAGTGAGGGTGCGTGTGTGAGCGACTGTTTGTCCTGTCTGTCTGGTTGTGTACGGGGTAGGCGGGCGGGGCGGGCTGGCGGGGTCTGGCGGGGTCTGGCTGGCGGGGTAATGCAATGCACGGCAAGTGAGTGGCTGCATGGCATGGATGAATGGATTCGTCTCCCTCCCCTCCTTCCTCTCCTTCTCACTCTCTCACTCTTTCACCCTCTCGCCTGCAAAGGTCAGGTCGGCTGGCCGGCCGATTCTGGCTTGTCACGTCACCTGTACCATATCCCATATCAGTCTGTATGCATGCCCACCAACCAACCAAACCAAACCAGGACCACCTTGCCCACCCCCTCTGTCAGACAGGCCTTACTGACTCACTCACTCACTCAGTCACTCACTCTCTTCTGTATTGTGCGTGTGGCTGTGTCTGTGTCTGTGTCTGTGTGGACGTGAGTGAATGTGTGTGTGTGATGTGTGATGTCACGATGGATGGATGATGCTAGACTGGCTTGCGCTGCGCCTCTTTCTCCCCCTCTCTCTCTGTGTGCCTCTCCCTCTCTCTGCTTCCGTCCACGCTCACACACACTGCTCACGCCCTTTTCGGACGGATGGCCGAATGGAATGATCTGGAGGAACGAACATACTCACTCCCCCTCTGGCTGAGAGGGAGAGAGAGAGGGACTGTGAGGGATGGCTGGCTGGCTGGCCGCAGTGATGTTCACGGCTGTGTGCGTGTGTGTGGGAGTTTGCGGAAGTAAGTTAAGTGACTGCTTAAGTGAATGGCTGAAGGAACGGACGAATGGCTGGGTGGCTCTCGCTCGGTTGCTGACTGTCTTTTTGGAAGCTGGGCCGCGGGTGGATGGATGGATGGATGGGAGCTCTTCGCCTGTCTGCACACGCCGCCTATCAATCACTGCACACATACACACACATACATTTTCTGTCTGTCTCTCTCGCTCTGTCTCTCTCTCTCTCTTGGCTTGCCCCACACACGATATGCTCACCCTGCCTCTCGATGTCAGTCTGCACACCACACCACACACAGGCGCGCAAGACACCAGCCAGACAGACAGACGGACGGAGGGGGCGACACGCAAACAAAACAAACAGCCGAGTGCATTCATTCACAATGAATGCACCCACCCAATACCAACCATTTGTGACGCTCTGTGTGACTGAGTGAGTCGGAGTGCAAGTGTGCTGCTGCGAGGGAGGGAGTCAGGGAGGAGGGGGGGGGACGGGCGCTGGGTGTGGTCTTCTGGCCTTCTCGTCTCGTTCTTATCCACATTCATCTGCTCATTCTACTCTGGCTGCTGGCTCCTGGCTGTGGATTTTCTCGTCTGTCTCCTCATTTCGACCATATCGACTGTTTGATGACCGTTGGATGAATGAATGAATGAGTGGATGGATCTCTCTCTCTCCCTCTCTCTCTCTGTGCGTATATATGTGTGTATGTGTGTATGTGTGTGTGTGTGACTCGCCATCGGGGTATGGGTGCCTGCAGGGTGCAGTGTGGGGGGTGGCGCGGATCTCCCCCCTCAGCTCAGCTCACCTCACCACCTCACTGACTTCCTTCTCGACTCAACTCTTGAGCCTTAACCTCGCCCGCTCCGATTATGTTCTGCCTACCGGGGCAAACTATCACAGCACAACACACACCACTGACCCGTGTGACCGGCAGGCAGGCAGGCAGGCAGACAGGAACACACAATAAAGGCAGATGGGGTCCACCGCACTCTCCGTCTCTCTCTCTCTCTCTCTCTCTCACACACACACACTCGCACTCTCGGGCTGTCCGTCTGTCTGGATGATGGTCTTGTGTGAGAGTGAGATGTGTGTGGCTCTGGATGGCTTGCGTATGTGTGTGTGTGTACCATATCCTCTCTCTATATTCTCTCTCTCTCTTACGTACGTGCCAATACGGCTGGATGGATGGACGGATGGATGCTCCCGTGTTGTGTTGTTTGTATGTAGAGTGGTAACTAACT